>OZ022577.1:36364192-36641692 GCA_963669155.1 Arbacia lixula | reverse complement strand
AAGTCTTTTTGAATTTTTGTTTCAAAACAAGTTCCCCCCAAAAAATGAAAAAAGTCCTTCAAAGTTAGACCATGGGCAGACCTTTTTTTGGTCAGAAAACTGCACTGTCCATTATGTCTCAGTGTGTAGGCACTGATGACATTGATCTTCATCCATCTTACACATGAAGGCATTTAAAGTACTTTGCATCATATTCTTCGCAGAAATGTCTGTACACATATATCTCAACAGCAGCAACTTGAGCCGCTTCAATTCCTCTTCCTTTGACAATTTCCTTGTTCAATGGCATGAGCCAGTATACTGTAACACAAGTTCATCAAAATGTGGTGATAAACTCTTCAACACTAGAGGGGGGTGTACAGGGCTGATGAATCACAAGCACTTTAAACTCTATGATAAATCTTCAGCAAAGGCAAATGTGCTCTCTATCCATTCTTTCCAGTTACACTAATTATCATGATCACTCAAGATGGCGTCTAATTCCATCTCATTTCTCACTGGCAGCGTGAAATGGATGGCCCAATATTTTACAAAGTTAGGGTTCATGATCTCTGCTCCTCATTTCCATTCATCATCCTACATGTACGTAACTTGTCATTGCTCTTCTCTTTTTAGTCTTCCCCAGGATATGAATGTGACATCCAGGACTCTTCTGTCTGTTCTGAAGGAGCCAAAACAATTAAAATCACCCATTCTTCTCTCCTCACATCCACCCCCTTGCCACCATTGCCACCCCTATTATCCTTCCCTTCCATTTCCATACCTTCAACCACTCAATCTCAATGAAGACACCTCTTTAATATGAGTCTAGACTCTGAGACTCTCTTGTACCACTCAAACTAAGATTGTTTGCCATTATATACTTGTTTAATAGTTTACAGTAATGGATCCTATCATAGGAAGATTTTACAGCCCATTAGTCTAGACTCCCAGACCCTTGAATGGTTCATTTTTATCTTCCTAGTATAAAAGCTTGGTAATAACATGGAGTGTAGTCACCAGCTGGTAATGACATTCATTGCAACATCATCAGAATACCACAGAGGGTAGGGGACTTCCCACCTCTCCAGGTATACCAACTTGTAAAGTGACTACATGCAATTTACACGAGCAGACAGGTCTGTAAACCTAGACTACCCATTTAGACAAGTACACACAGACAGACATACACAGACACACGGAGGAAATATGTAGGTTGATGGAAGCAATGCGGTTATCATGTCCTTTTGTCATCTCCCATCTCTGTTCGTCACCACAGCGATGGCCGGCTCATCCCCGGCTCTCTTCCTTGACTGCTGCTATGGTTGAATGGGAGGAGGAAGGAGGTAATTGTCCACCCACCAGGGGTGCATTATCCAGCTCAGGATGGGTCCGTCCACCAAAGACCATCCGAGGCTGGCTGGGCGGGCCGACTGGGACACACACGGCTGGCTAGGCATTGTTTGAGCTAGTCATGTCACAAGATGACGTTGACACGTTGCTGATTCACTCCCCCACTTTTTGACACAGTTTAAAGGATTCACTTTTTTTCAAATTTGTATGCATATGTTGACATACTCGGCAGTTACTGAGAATTTATTTAGTTTATATGAATCTTCTCAGAGTTGGCACCAATTGGTTTATGTAAATACATCAATGAAGCCAACTTCATTGGCAATCAGGGACTCACAGCAAAGTAGTTTGCAGCCAACTAGGCAGTCAGTTTAACTCAAGAAACCTTTTATTGTCATAACTAGGGATATCTGGTAAATTATTGTAAAGTTTAATGTACATCTGATGAACAGACTACAGCCCTGTTGACAATACGGCTGTTCTGATGAAGCAAAAAGTCTTCACTACACATACAGTATCTACAGAGTGTGTGATGTGGGTCATTAATTATTGATATGTATAGCATTAATTTACCTTATTCAATGCAAAATTCCTGATGATTTCTGAACGATTTACTTCATGCATAATATTTCCACGTTTACTGCAGACCACATCTATACATAAATGTACTACTGTTCTACTTAAAACTAAAAGTGATTAAACTCTCATCTCTTTAAACATGTTTCGCTTGAATCACGACAAACAAAACCTCGAAGATGAGCGCTTCAGCCGACAATAACGATGATAGGATCGGCCCCCCTCCTGGTACTAAGGGAGCTGTGCCCTCTCCACACCGGAGACAATAATTTGATCAATGAATTACATCCGAGCATTTACCTTGTCATCCTCCCCATCATTGCTGCATCATATCTGCTCACAGGGCATCACCGGGCGGCCATTGTGTTGTGGATGACACCGCCACTGTCAGCACTCACTCACTCACCCACTCACTGACGCCCCCACACAATGCAGCCATTAGGGATCACCAGAGCCGTCGTCGTCGCAGCATCCCCACAGCTGGAGGAGAACCAACACAAACTGTGCTGGGTCTTTAGAGTCAACCAACGGATGCTTCCAAACGCTTTCACTTCATGTCAACTGTAGTGGTATCAACATCTTCTTATGACCCACCTTGTGTGATACATGCCATAAACACCTGCCAATTTTCCTCTTGAATTGAATTCTTTTTCACGCTTTTTTCTTCAAAAATGTATCAATTGGGTCCCCTTTAGATGTCCAGAATATGCTTCCTAAAAATTGTAATTTGTACCCAACATCATGGGATAAAAATGCTAATGAAAATGCTTTAAAAACAGATATTAAACAAATTGCAAGCAAATTGATATCAACAAAAAATTAAAAGAATGATGTATGGCTCAACACCAGCAAGCAGCCCACAAAAATATACCTGAATTGCCTCTCTGACCTATCACCTAATCAAAATGTCAGCTGTCTGTCAGTCAAATACATGTATGGCCATTTAAATCATGAGAAGAATAGGCAGCAAGGTTGGTCACATAATGGGAACAGCATCAAAATATTGGTTACTCATACTTTTATCGTAAATTAATGAAGTCTGACCATATAATTACATGTACCAGCAAATACACAAATATTACTTGTTACTACTGAAAATGCCTAACATATCCGGCTACCTGCCCACACTCCAATTTCATGTTATGTGCTCATCTTACCGTGCGTCACATGCCATGCATGCAGGGAGCGCAACCAGCGAGAGATCTAGATGCTATTGCAGAGCATATGCATGTGTTGGTTCCTAAATTTAGTCAGATTCCCATCTGGGTTCCCATAAGTACCGTTACTCCAAAGACCCTACAAAAGTATGGACTATGGAGCCCTACATTTGCAAAGTCAAGATTAATTAAACTAAACAATTAAATGGATATGATTCTTCATTTTAGGAAAACTGGTAGAAGGTGGTTTCAGCCTATGAAAGGAGTAGGTTAGGTATTCAAGGTTGCCCAATTAATATGCACAATATAATCCACACTCCACCAGCAATGATCTTTATCATGGTATAGATCTCCCATGAACCTCTAGCTGGGAGAAAAATGCTGCCACCACTGGATATTTCTTGGCTCCTCCCCCTTCATGCCATCGGCTATAACAAATGAATCATCGAGTATTAAACAAAGTCACCAACATGGTACACTTTTCCCACTTCAGGAGATGACCATCGAACATCAGAACAAGAAAGAATACATTCTGGCAAGTTCATGTTAAGCATAATGTATGGAAATTTGGTCTAGTTCTAAAAGAAACAAATCTGATCTGATAAACCATGAAACAGCTTGCACGTATGTATGATTTTTTTTTCCAAGATGTTGTGAATATACTTTATTCGGAATGGAGGTGGAAAAATTAACAATGTTTTAGTCAAACACATCAATCCATTAGTGAAAGATAAAAATATTTTGCACATGTGATGATTCACAAGATGCAATGAATCTTAACATACTCCTACTTCTAGAACTCCACCTAATTTTTTGCAACTTGAGTAATCAATTTATCAATTTACAAGTACCTCTGAAACTTCGTATGTGCACGTACAGAAAAATACAATGTGTGCATACAAATGTACTCTATGAAACATAAAGATCTCAAACCTGTCTTTAAAGAGTGCAAGAATGACCATTTATAGCAAGTGTACTCTTTCCTTTTACCTTCTTAAACTCTTACCAAACTTACAGAACTTCCTGAAAGTGATTGCAACATTGCGTTCCTTCATATTCACTTTTCACCGTTCACTGTTCGTAGTTTCTTCTTCTCTTATCAGTCAAAACTAAACTCTTTTCCTCGATCTGATAGCTTCTTGATGTCTTTCCAGTATGGTGGACTTTTGATAAACAATTTTTGCAAGGTTGCTCCATGGTCAATGACACACAATCTGAGAGAAGTTGTGCACTTGCATGTACCTTCAGCCTGAACTTTGCGATCGCAGCTTTATCTTGTTCTCTTCTTCTATGAGGAGCAGAACACTCTATATTGCACTGTGAGCAAAACAGAATCTAAAAAAAAAACATCATTTTTTTAACCTAAATTATTCAAAGTCTCAGGCTCTTGTAAAAAGCGAACGGAATGTTGGGAATATTCTCATGTTGTATTGTAAGCACATTGAACCAGTCCCATACATGGATGTATACACATTTCAATCTACATCATATCCGTAAGTGTATTAAGTCCATTATCATGCTGATTTCATAAACAAAGACCAATTTAAAGGCTTTTTCAAAGGTCTTTACCTCTGCACATATACAATTTATGTTCAAATATAACATAATTTTCATGATCAATTCAAAGGTATATGTGTATATTTGCAACACTGATTTAATATATTGATTCATAAGTTACAATATATGACAATTGACATGATATAAAAAGTATATACTCATGTACATTTTGTGTGAATGAAAGAACTCAGATGCAGAGGCCTTTGTAGAAAGAATGGTTGAGCTTTGCACATAGTACATGAAGGTACTTGCTACCCCTTAACAGAAACTCATATCATGTTGTACACCCCTACCAGAAAATCTCCTTAAATCCCCATGTTGGTTCTGGCAATCACATTAAAATAACAAGGTTGTGCAAATGACCCAGGAACATGAATTTGTTGAGTTTCTTCAGCTAAAAAACAGAGACTCGAACATCTGCAGATGATATCAATGTTGTTATTAACAATGTCAAATTTCATTTGAAGAGAGATCAGTTCATATCTTTGTTTGTGAGCGTGAATTAAAAGTGAGGAAAAGGTCAGATATGGATGGCTGCTACAGTGTATTGATAATGATCCTGCAAATTAAAGTAAATGGTAAAAATCTGAAGGAAAATGTAAGAAAAGCCTTAAAAAACACTTGTAGAGTGGGTAAACCAATAAGGCAATGTTTTTTTTAATCTGAATCAATAAGGGTACTTACAACAGACCAATTAACTGATATCAACATCTTTTTTCATATTGTATATACATTAGCATTACAAGATGTCAAGCTTTCCCCGTCATTTTTAATCTATTTGAAACATAACTATCTTTATCCACTATCAAAGAAATGCACTATATGCAGGTACCAGTTGGTCCTTGGCTAATAGCAGTGGACAGAGAAACTGTACTGGTTGGCAATGGGTTTTCTATCAGCATGTGTGCATGTATGTTGAGTAAGGCGATTCACAAGAAATAAGTCTAAATATTACTCTGAACTTCAATCAAAGACAGTAAGAGACATATCTAGGTATACATAGTTATTATCACATCAGGACGAAAGGAGAGGCAGTCCAAAATATTCATCCAAACTCTGCATCCAGCTCCAAACGCGTGATACCAAGTCTTTTATGAATCGACCATTATTCATTATTAAGGTGCAACAAGACCGCATGGGTTAAATATCACCCAGTGAAAGTGGAGAACGCACGCTTGTGAATAGAAACAGACAGCACGCCTCGGCAGCGTATATTTAAAGAGAGAGAGACAGCTCAAAACGTGAAAGCGAGAGGGTACGCCTGGGCAATGTTCAGCGCAATGAAGCACTGATGAATGGTCTTTCATCACTAGTGACAACAATTAAGTTTTTTCCAGTTTACCAGTGGCAGACTAATGGGGCAATGTAAGCAAGAACTGGGCCGAGCGGCCACAGATGAATAACTGTGTCACAATGGTCGGCAAGCATCTGCCCAACGTCAAGAGTCAAGATGTGTCTCTACTCACAGCTAGCTTCAGTAACATGGATGGTGTCTCTCCTCTTGTTCTCAGGCACGCCACTCGCTGCGTATAAATTACTTGCAGTTTATGACCGGCTAGATCAAATGTCATTCTGATAATGTGAACAACTTCAAGAGATTCAGCTTAATTTATCATGTACACTAATGTATAATTAGCACTAACAAATCCTTAATTCCTTAATTCATAACTTAAGCAGATTACTGTTGATTTATCATATGAAGCCCTTCTACATAAAGCAAAATACAGTCTATGAGAGATATATCTGCATTGTCTTGGTCAAGAGAGGGCAGTCTTCATTCAAGATCCATCAAGACAGCTAATGGTCTCCTGTGTATTCTCAGATTGATGACACTATATTAGCTCGCTGTAACCTCTTCAAGTTAAGAAGTTGGCATTTGGAATATCGAAAGCTTTCTGGAAAATGGTGTGTCGTTTGGGCAGACAGTTCACAGATAAAAGAAAATGTAATTGAAGAACTTTCCCTCAGAATTCAGAAACTAGAACTTCCTATTTAATCAAATCATATTGACCACTAGCATTTCAAATCACATCATCAACTGGGCCATGATGCATATAGGTTTACAATTATTGTAATTTACCATTAATGGTAACTTCCTATGAGCTCTCACCAATGCACCGGTTACCATGGTACTGTAGTTACCATTGATGGTAATTTGCAATAATTGGAAACCTATATGCAACCTGGCCCTGGTCATCGTTTCTTAGAATGTGTCCTTGAAGTTAGCAATTTCTGCAAACAGAACAAAACATCCATTCAAATTAATTGGATAAAAAAAAATGATGAACATGGATGTTTTGATTATCATCCATTTTATCATTGCTGAAGAGAGTCATTCCGGTCTAAAACTGTATATCAAAATCTTAAGAAACAAAGTCAAGAAGCTAAATGGGAAGTCATGCCTTTAAGTTCCAAGCTAGATTGACATATCAGCCCAAAATGAAATCATACTGAATGGCAAGCTGCCAAAGGTAGCAGACATTAAAAAAGAAGGTCTCCTGTAACTGTATCCATTAACATGTCAATTATAACAGTCCGGATTACGGCAATGAAGCACATGTCAAAAGCGCATGCATACTTGGACGAAAGCCTCGCATTCTTAATCACTATAATCAGTGCCAGATTTTCCTTCATGAAGAGTTAGAAGCCCTTGACTGAGCATCAGCATCAGCAGAACGGCCACAGAGAGAAAGCTGGGCCTGACGGACCCACGGGGCAGGCAGGATGGAGGGAAAGAGAGAGAGAGGGGGAGTGGGGAGGGGAGAAAGAGAAGAAATATGGCATTTCCAATACAAACTTAGCCTCTCAACTATTTACCCAGTGTGCAACTGGGAATACAAGAAGGACAAGCTAGCTAAGCACACAGTTCCTTTATTGGACATGTGATGAACTTGCTCTTTCTGTGCTTAAAGGGATAAGCTCTAGCCTTGAACATTCATAATCAGATTACATGTACAGAACAGCCCCTTTCTACATGTCACATATTCTTTGTTCCCCTGTAACACTCTTAGTACCATCCATTTGTGGTCCCATGTCAATTACAACATAATGCTTTGCCCATGGGACTAAATGAGTTAAGCATTTTCCCTTTCAAAAAACAACAAAGCCATACTATTGTTGCTTTGAATAAAGTATTAAATTGAAAAGGAACAGATTGGTGAAAATTTGGTAAATAATCTGATCTTTGTCCAATATTATTTGTAAATAATCTGATCTTTGATCAATATTCAAATCTTTAATCAGCAACACGAGTTGTCCCATCTTTTTCTTTGTTTCCCTCTAAGCCTTTTCCTTTTCAAAGACAACAAAACTATTATAACTTAAAATAAAATCAACAAATTCAAAAGGAACAGATTAGTAAAAGTTTAATGAAAATTTCATAAACTATCTGAACTTTTTTCAGCATTCCAATCACTAGCCCAGCAAGGTCATTGGAGCAACATGAGTTGTCCTATGAAGGACTAGTAGCCCATGTGTTGGGTATGCTGTAGCCTTGTTCTGCTACTTGTGTGCACTGAATGAACCAGACAAAACCTGGTACATGTACACCACCAGCAGAAACAAGACGTTAGCAATGCAGCATTGCAGGAATCAAGTCAAAGAATTCTGGAGAACAAATCTTCAATTTGTCTCATTTCCCTGGCAAGTTTTGCACTATACTATGCTTTTCTCTTTTTATCCAAATCAACTTGTCATAACATCATAACATTTCCCTTAAATAATCATCATTCAATGTGATATGGTTTGCACACACAACAAAAATAATCATGTACAAAGCTATGAAAATCTAGCCAACGTGAACCACATGATCACCTTTCTATAAACCTCTCTGTGAACTTGTCTTTTAAAGATGTAACATCTTGCAAAGAGCAGATATTACATTGTAAAACACAATGGGCACTGTAATGCAGACTTTATGCACACTAAGGTAATATTTCCATAAAACTTTTTGTAGGGCAACTTGCCGAGAACAATATGAGAAAAGGGTGTAAAACTTAACTTCATTACAGAATTGGGGCCCTTTCTTCAGGCCATGTGCATATGCTGCAGGTCTTGATGAATTCATATAGGTCATCTTGCACAGAACAATGAAGAAAGGGGTTTATAACCTACATTGTATTAAAGAATTGTTAATCCAGCACCTTTCTTGCAGACGGCATGCTTGTATATGCTCAAGCTCTGTTTGAAGCGAGGTAGGGCATCTTACAAAGAATGATATGTAAAGAGACTGAGGGGCTATATTCTAGGCCTGACAAGCTGACAACCACTGCCAATTGTTTAATCTTGGACTCTCTGGGGGCCCCTTATGAATAAGAGTCCCTTTTTAATCAAGCGCTAGAAGGGCAGATGGGCCTCTTTTCCTGCCAGTTTTCACACCATTCAATCACCGCAAAGTTGATATTAGGAAAGAGTTGGGCTCTTTGCTGCTACCATGGAGGGCAGCTTATATCAACAGCAGACTATGTTCAGCAGATGATCTGAAGTACATCAGCAACTTCAGCATTAACACCTCTGAAGCTAAATAACAGAGACAAAAGTTAAAAATGCATTCCTAGCATACACACTATTGGTATATTGACAGTCCCCTTCCTAACAAGTTCTTAAAGTGTTTGATGGTACACAGAACAAATCTTATTACCCTTGTGAGTCACAATGTGTACATTTCATAATCAAACTGTGTGTTGTCTAATCTTTTGCCTCACATTCTTAAAAGCATATTCTGGTCATCGTGTGATGCTGCATACAATCTATCAAGGCCCTTACAAATCTGCATACATGTAGTAGTCATGATAAACAAATTGTTGTCATCCACAAAACAAACTTGAGGTGAAAAATATTTATGAAATGCAAGAGTTCCAAGACGATCTGCATCTAGATTTTATCATTCAATATTTTAAGTAAAGATTGTGCGACAGGGGACTTTAATTTCAGATTCAGAGACGAATCTGAAAGGACACACTTGAAAATGCTTCACATGTTCAGTAGAATGACTGTAAACTATAAAGCAAAGCAGCTAGGATTCAGCTTAAGAGACTATTTGTCATAACACAGAGTAATGGATAATTTACTTTTTATAGACTATTAAATTCCCATACAAATTTCACACAAAGACAGATATGTATGACGTATTATGCAAATTATGTGTGGGGGTCTTTGAAGGTAGACTACAGCCCATCACCACAGACCTACATACAAAAACAAATACATATGACAAATAGTATGCAAATTGTGTATAGGGTGAGGGGTGAGGGGGAGGGGGGTGGGGGGGTCTTTGACGATAGACTACAGCCCATCACCACAGACCTACATCCCAGTACGGCAGGGCACGAACCATGCGGGGATAGGACACAATAACGCTCATCTCTGGCAGACTAGATATTAGCCTCCCTGGGCACAAACACGCTCCATTATTTACAGGTTTCTCATCACCGACATTAGATTATTTGGAATTATCATTCCCGATATCTGCTGCCCCGCTCTGCACCGGTCATTAACTACAGTAATTGGTGTCATTCGTCAAAAGATGGAGACAGAGGCTGTGACATGGAGAGAGAGCGAGGGAGATAGAGTGGGGGGAAGGAGGAGGGGGGAGATGCGCTGCTCCCCAGTGTCTTGTCAGCGTCATTAGCGCTGCAGTTAAAGGCCCTTTTATTGATTTGCAATCTGTTTGGGGGTAGCATGGGACCACGGGCGGGTGACTCCAGGTGTGAGGGTGTGGATTCTTAGCATAGCAGATCGCCTCTAACGACGTGACTGAGTTACGATGGGGAGCTAACAGCTATTATGTAGGTCCATGGTACATGGGCAGCGCGTCTGAACAATGTTCTCCAACTACAATGCGAATGATGAAGGGCTCTTCCAGCATCCATCCACAAACAATACCAAGAATATATTACCAGAAAATATTATTCAAATCATAATTTTTAGTTTGAGGATTCACAAGAAAGAATTTCTGAAAAAAATACTTAAGCGCCATTTACACTGTCCGTCAAAACCTGTGATTTTTCTAAGATCGCGATCTTTGCTAGGCAACTTATACCCATGGATAGCGATCTTAGAAAAAATCTTTTTTTTTTGCTGGACAGGGTAAATGGCACTTTTTCGAGAATAGATGGACAGTATTGTCATTGAAATGTATTGTATGTGAATCAAGTGCACAACTATTATTACTAGGGCATGACAACATTTATTGCTAAGTGAAATTTGCCTAGACTGTTAGCAGACCATTGAATATGTATGAGTCAGAATTAAAAGAATCTCAGACATGTAGTCCTTTGGTACATCATGATTTTACTGTTCACCAGGAATGGGCTGGCAGCTACATGTAAGTCTTTGCCTACCAAGCATTAAGACTGCCTTTTCGGTTCCAGCTGGCTCCAAGATTTTTTTCTGACATGTTTTTTTTTATTAATTTACTGCTCTTCATTACTGAATATAAGCAAAAATATACTTTCTTCTTGAATGGAAATTGTTCAATGTCTTTGGAAAGAGAGGTATTTTTGTGAGATGTCTACCAATACTGCATTAAAGTGTGGATAATTGAGTTCAGGTAATGAAGGAAACAGAATTAGGTATTAGTCATCCATTTACTTACATGCGTTGAAGAAATACAAATATTTATGGAAGACAAGGTCACAGTGCAGGGCTGCGTGCGGCCAGCAAATGTTTTCTGAATCCCCGTGAAAGCATAACCATACCCTCTCTTCAATGGGCTTCAGCCGCCAAAGATGTTTTTTTTTTCTACATTTCCAATGGCTACCAGTATGCAACCACCTTACGCTTTGTAAATCACATTAAATACAACCACATGCAAGAGGTTTCCTTTCATAGCGGAATACAATTAACAGGGCACTTACAGCGTTAGGGATGCTCTTTCAGACATTAATAACAATTGTTGACTGACCATGCTGAAATGGAAGTGCTACTTTCTATGGCTTTATAACCTTGGCACACAATATTGAACCCCACAGAATAAAATTATACGTTAAAAACAGGTGTTCTTTTCAGTCTAGCCGTTGGTCTGATATCAAATGTTGATGTTGTAAGATTTCCTACTAATAAATATCATTAAGGAAAATGGGTTTCTATCAACCAAGCATTGTTATCTTCTATTTTCAATTATTTTGCAATTCCATACTGTTTGCATTGTGAGTTGTATTGTTGCAATGTTTGATATAAAACATCGGAACATATTTTAGACATGCAGATAAATCACTTTTATTCATTCGTTGTTAATAGTGCTTTAAAATTGTGGATCATTGTACAATTAAAAAGAATTGCTTTCCTCCATTTATAAAAAAAAAATTATACACAGTTGATCAATGACTTTTCCTATCCTATGCGCTTTATAGATAATACATTTTAAAAAATGAGAATAGAGCATCGATGTAAGACTAGGCAAGAGGAGAGGAAGAGGGGGCAGAAAATGCTTCTGTGGATCCATGGGACGAACTCATTAGAGAGAGACATGTGTGGAATTCAGAACATGCCGAGCCATAGTCAATACTCGCACACCATCATCGGGATTGTCTCTCTGCACGCTACTCCTACTCCCGCATCCTCCCCACTTCATCGCCCGGGTTCTATTCCTCCTTTTTTCCCCCTCTTTCTCTCTTTTTTCGTTGAGAACAGACAAGTATCTTGCTCTCGTAAATCCTCCTAATGCAATGCTACGATTCCCAGAGATTGCACATTGTTCAACGAGAGTTGTATGTCTGCATGATAATAAGATGGTACGCTGTTTTGCCAAACCTACGATTGTACTCCAATAGAAGACACGACTATAAGGGCTGCGTTGATTGCAAGAGCAGGAAGTCATCCTGTGATACCCCCTTTTACACCAAAACCATGTCAGTGTCTAACGCCGATCACATCTGCTTCTTAAGTGAACTCCATATTTACATGAAATGATTTGCGACAGAGAGGAAGAGCCTTTGCAATTGACATGTACTTACTGTGTTACTTCTAATCCGACTATACTAAGCAGCTAAGACTCACTTCAGGGCAGACCGTCTTGGAGCATAAAACTCTGTAAGTGTAAGATTGGCTTCTACCATCTGGAAGGTCACAAATTTCCCTTGCAAACCCGAGTGGGAAACCTCTCTAAAACAGACTAAACACTGTATCGTATCCAGTTCTGTATGTGCTCCTATGTGCAGGATTGCGTGCTAGCCAAAAGCATTGGATACTGAATTCTAATCACCATGGCAACGACTCTAAACAAAAACTCCCAAATACTTATAAAATGTAAAATGTCATCGTGAATCATGAGCCGTTTATGTAAACTGATGTGAGATGGACCAAATCTGCTGAGGATACCATTCAAAACGCAGCCTCGATGTCAATGTAAAATGGGTCTAGAAATAGGGAGACATGGCTATGGGTAGGACGGGGCCCCGTAGATGGCAGAAAGCTGGGAATTATTCCGTGAGATGGGTCAGGTAAATGAGGATTGACTGCTGCACGATGCTGAGGATGCTTTACATGGCAGCAGAGAAGAAAAGCTCTGATAGGCTCTGGCGTATTGCAGCCAAAGTAAAGCGCTTTCAATCTTCTCTGAGCGTACAGAGCCACTTGCATGCTCTTATAGCCACCGTCACAGAAAAACACATTGGATAAAGCTGAATTGATACAGCACTACATCTACTTTATTTGGCAAATGCGATATGTTCCACAAATCGTTTGCAATTTTTTTTAAATGATGAGTAATTTTAACACCTACATGTACACATAATATTCTCTACAACACAGGCACCCGATACTGTAGTATGATAAAAAATGTTGAAAAGCCCACCATTAAATCACCGAAACTACATTATAACCAGCTTATAATGACCATTATTAAGTGCTCACTCCCCAGCCCCCTCCCCCTCGACTGCAAAATCATACCATAACTGTCTAGAACATACATGCTGTATATGAAGCTCTACAAGGAACATCAATTGCCACCCAATGACTGCAACCAGACTACTGATCCTTGAAACCTATTAGCTTTCATTACAGTCATTAAATGCCATTCATCATACAGGGATTATGCACCTCACACTCATAGGATTATAGTGACCCCTCAACCACAAGTACACACATGTATGCTAAGCGAGCAAGTTATGATGCTACCCACAGCTGATGAGCAATAAGTCTAGGAATAAGGAAGTAAAGGGGGAGATTTCCACAAAATTTACAATTTATCACACATATCTTAACTTCTGACCAACAATGAACAACTTCAGACATAAATGTATGATCTCTCTCTCTCTCTCTCTCTCTCTCTCTCTCTCTCTCTCTCTCTCTCTCCTCTGTTTATATTTCATCTATGTATATGATCTTGCTCTCTATTCCTTTCTCTTAATCCTCTTCATATCATCTTCTCTATTCTTCTAATTTCCTTTTTTTCTTTCTCTTCTCCCTTTCTTTCTTTTCTTCTCATCTTCTCCTGTCTCTTCCTCTGCATCTCTCTTGACCCCCCCCCCCCCACTCCTTCTCTCTCTCTCTCTTCCTCCCTCTCTCTCTCTCTCTCTCTCTCTCTCACTCTCTATCTCTCTCTCTCTCTCTCTCTCTCTCTCTCTCTCTCTCTCTCTCTCTATCTGCCTACTTTTCTCTCTTCCTCCATGTATCTTAATGATCAAACTGCTTTATGAAGTATTTATGTATGTAAATGTTGCGTGTGTACTCCAGTTCCTACAAACTGGCCGCCCGATATTAATGTCATGACATTTTACAATCTTCCACCATAATTACATCATCATTGCAGTTCACTAAAAAGCAAAGTGTAAGGTGTTCTTCTCCCATTTGTGTTCACTCCTACACAAGTGACACAACAAAATGTTATTTAATTAATGGTTCTCATTGTACAATTGCCCTATAATTGTTTTCCACAAATAATGCATTAATATGTTGTCGACCTTCTCTTTCAAATAATGTTCATATACCATCATTTACCTGACATTCATGTGTTATGCCTGCAATAATCTTCCTCAAATGGCAAAAATGGCAACTGGCATTTTTAGATATTCCATGTCAGCATACATGTAGTTATCAAAGAGTTGCATTTGGCATGAACAAATTTACAAACACTTTACAAGGACACGTATGCAGTATCTTTAGTTTTCCCTTAAATATGATGGCAGGAATTATTTTAATATGTTATTTCATGAATAAGTTATTACACATAGTAACGTTGTTTTAAATGAGTTATTGATTCACATATAACATTCTTTCATCAACTACATGGTATGTATAGAATTATAACTCTTTATCATTTATCTAACTTTCATAAGAAAGAGAACATAAAATTTCAATACATGTAGGTGACATATTAAGATGGCTTACTTTCTTATTAAGAGCCATGAAAGCATGCATTAATTCAAAAATGGCACAGTGACAGCAGAAATATTACTACTGAACACACCCACTGAATAAAAAAGTATGACCCAAATATTCTGATGCTCTTCACCTTATTTAGTCTTCAAACAAATATCAATGAAATGATTATGGTATACAAGATGTACTAAAGTGTATAATGTATTCTTACTAATAAAATCAAACTACTTTGGGAATCAGCAGAACATTTATCTGCCCTTTGCACATCTAGCTAATACTTTGAAGGGAAAGAAAATTAAGAAGGATGCACTCACGATGAGGAGCGCATCCAAATAAAATTAAAACTTTCGGGACGTACTGCAGCTCCTCCACGATTGTAATAAGCTAGAAATGGAGGCAGGCTGTTCTTTAATTGCCTTTGATTAAAACTGAAATCTGCGCCCACTGCCTCCACCATCTTCCTCCTTAATTGACCTTCAATACGACAGACTCCCAAGGCCTGATTACATCAAATCAGTTTCCTTTCAAGATAATTGAATCGAATACTGCAAATCAAACACTTTTGCATACTGATTACGCTGTTTGGATTGGAATATGTTCCTGGGTTTTAGGGTAATGGACAATGTAGTCTCTGGGATGAGTTTCTAGGAGGCTGCATTCTCATGTTTTCCAAATTGGAAAATGAATTTTATGAGGAAGCAAACAGAGAAGATAGGAGAGAGTAAGCAGACAGAGACGGACCAGAGAAATAGGTTTATGGGTAGCGCTACCCACCTGCCAAGGTATCAGTCTTCCAATGACTAGAAATGGTAAACACACCTAGAAACACTGATCAACAAAGTTATTTCTCAAACGAACTACTACTACTACTACCACTACTAGTACTACTACTACTGTTATTACTACTACCACTACTACTACTACTACTACTACTACTACTACTACTACTACTACTACTATTATTACTATTACTATTACTATTACTACTTCAACTACTACTACTACTACTACTACTACTATTATTACTACTACTTCTACTACTACTACTACTACTACTACTACTACTACTACTACTACTACTACTACTACCACTGCTACTACCACTTCTACTTCTACTACTACTACTACTACTACTACTATTTCTTTTTGAACCTTTATGAATGAACCTTCATGGCTTAATGAGCTTTGACCAAACTTTAAGCCCTTGAATGGCAGTGGAAGAACATGAATATGCAGCTCTCAAAGTATAATTTCAGGGTGCATATAATCATTATCAAATCAAAATCAACACATCGCTTTCTAATGCTCTGATGATCCAATGTATTCATTTACTGAGTGGTGCCCATTGTAAAAATATAATCATTATTTTGAGGGCTACTATTCAAGCATGCTGTCACAAATGAATACCTCGTTGGCAATATACTCTATGCAAAAAAAACTATTTTCACAGGAGGGGCGTATTGTTGTTTGGGGGCTCTTTTTTGCATAGAGGGGGCTATATTGCCTTGAGCCCCAATGTAATGTTCTAGTTGCTAGTGAGCTATTAGTTGAAGCCCATGAACAAGACTACATTGTCTTATAGGGTGGTACAGTGTACATGGAGTAGTTGCTGGCTAACAGCTCCTGAAGTATCATGTCAGGGTGCATGTCCCCAATCCAAACAGACAGGACATACCGAGAGAGGAAGAAAAAACATTCCTGCATTTGGGCTTCTTGTTCCTCCTCGTTCCTCTCGGTTCCTCTCGGTTCCTCTCTGCCCTCCTCCACACTCCACACTGATGACTCATCAGGTTAATGAAAAGTTGTCACCTGCACTGTATACTAACATTGCAGGCACTGCCAAATGAAAAGTTAGCCACTGCCCTGTCAGCTTTCACACACCCTCTTAATCCCGCACAGAAAATTTACGTCTACATGTACGTAGAATTGCCATTTGATTTTGATATCAAATTTTTTTTTATATATTGCGCTGAATCCTTTTGTGTTTTGTCAATGAATGCTTTTTATCGCTGTTAAGAATTTGTTTCATTGAAATTTGAAGCAATAACAAAATTACAAACATTTGAAAAAGAAGAATTACATACAACATGTCTAGTGTATCTACACTCCAGCTCAAAGGAATTGGCATAGGGAAAGGGAAAGGGAAGAAAGGAAAGGAGCCACAGTTTAAAACCGTGGCATATTTTGTCCAGTTCAGCATGAAACATGATGCTTTTTAGGCTAAAGCATTGTGTTTCATGCTGAACTGCACAAAATATACAACGGTTTAAAACTGTGGCTCCTTCCCTTTCTTCCCTTTCCCTTTCCTTATGCTAATTCTTTTGACTTGTAGTGTACGTAAGGTTTTAACAAGTTACTTATTGTAATAGTGAAATAAAGATTACCAAATAACATTTTTAGAGGCCAATAATCAAACATCAACATGTCAATAATTTGACACAAGAAAGTCAGATCTACTGCCAGCTCTTACTTTATGTAAATTGCTTTGTTTGTGGTCAGGGGCAAGCACGAATTGTTGATAATCACTTATCACTTGACCACTGCCTATACCACATCCTCCTTCATATGGCCTCTGAAAGGAAGTGATTTTCCATTAATTGTGATTAGCAGCAGAGATTGGTAACAGCACTAATCAAGAATTAACCCTCACAACACCACGTCTTGATTCTCTGCTGAATCACTGCACATTGTCATGACATTGGTAATGAGAGAGTTATGGGGAATGCTCTCACTATACAGGTATATTATTATTATTATTACAGGTACTGTCTATTTGTTTTGATCAATCATGTACTTGTCTCTCCTCATGTGAAGCGTAATGTGATTGTGACCGACATTTTACCAAACAGTTCCACTTTTAGAATCACACAATCTAATTTCCTGGGCAAGATTCTGGGAAACATGAATATATATCTCATAAGAATTCAACATGGGCATGTTCATATTCTTTTGAGTTACATTGCTGTATTGAAAATTTGTTTAAAAGTGCGTATGGTAAGGGGGGAAGGATAAAAATGTACATGAATACTGTATACGCCATATATTACGCAAGTCTAATTTTTCGTGAATCAGAGGGGCATTTCATCAAAGGACTTGTCGGACGTTTTATCCGACAAACTGTTATAAGCTACTAAAATGCTTGCATCTTATTGGCCGAGAGCAAACTTGTCAGTTAAAATTTCCGACAAGTCCTTTGATGAAATGCCCCCCAGGACTTCTCGTGGAGTACTAGTACTATTAGTATGTGTGCTCGTGCATGTCATATTTATGTTTTTGCGTGTTGTTAAATTCACGAATAGCATCTGACTCGCGAAATTCGTGAAAATAAAGCCCCCGCAAAACATATGGCGTATACAGTATGTACCAGTCCCGAGGACATATTGAGCTTTCCTATTTTGTCTACCATACAGCGAGGTGCAAGTAAATGTCCAGTAGTCAAGTGGCTGTTTGACACACTTGCCATGTGCAGCATGTGAACTCAATACGATACGGGACCCCAATTGGAATGATGATTACAAACATGTTTCTTGAGCTGTGTTGTGATCTCTTGTTCGGATGGGGCAATCTCCTATGTATGCCCTAGATGTGCACACTGGTGCATGGATGCTGCCAGTGAAAGGATCACTTTCCCCAGAGGATCTTGCAAATAAGATTTTAAAAAAAAACTTATGAAGGATACAACTCTGATCATCGCATACTGAAATGATGTCATCCTTTGGCAAGGAGCAAAGGATTATGACAAAATGAAAAATATCTCTTAATTTGCATGTTAATGATGATTAAATTCTTAAAATTACAATTATCAGTATCAATATTATTAATGTTATACCATTACCACTACCATTAAAATTGTTATCATTGTCTATTGCAGAAAGTACAATGAAGAATTCCATATTGTATTTGTATGAGATATATTGTGAGGTCACTAGATGAACAAAAACTTGATATTCGCTCCCTTTTCATTTGGAACAATGAAAACTATTGCAGAGTGAGAGAATGAGTGGAAAGACACTCCTGGGTCTCACCCTTCCCCGCTCATAAATCCCCATTATGAACATTTGGTGATTATGGCCCCAGTCCCTCAGCGCACTTCAAGACACATTTTCTGATTACTGAAAAGGGGGCAAAGGGATATCTGATGTGAATGTGTGAAACATGATATGAAACCCTTTCATGTTCTCCCCCCCCCCACACACACACACACTCACACACTCAACAATATCTCTCTACTTACCCTCCCCTTTAATCGTATCTCTCTTGCTTTCTCTCTCTCTCTCTCTCTCTCTCTCTCTCTCTCTCTCTCTCCCTCTGTCTCTCTCATCTCTCTATTCCCCTTGTTCCCTCTCGATATCCCCTTCCCCATATGCTTCATCTCTCTGCATCCCATCCCATTCTCCTTCTCTTCTTTCCCTCCTTCACCCCCACATACTAAACCAAACCTAGATTAGTCTTATGTTCTCCATTGCTTCATACCCCCCCCCCCTCCTTTTTATCTCTTTACATGTCTCTCTTGCCCCTCTCCCTATACCCCTCTCCCTCTCCCATTCTCTGTTCCATCCTTTCAGTACCCCCCACCCCCATACACACACACCCTCTGCCTCCCCCCCCCCCCCCCCTCAACTTCACTCAAACACTGATTTCATTAAATTAATGACTCTCTGGCCTCATTTCCCACGAAATCTGATCCACGCCTGACTTTGGGAACATTTGACAAAATGTGTGTGTGCGGCGCGGTGGGGCCCGGGCTGAGCGATTCATAATCATCAAGATTTCACCAAGGGGCACATGAAATTAGTTTTTAAAGGAGGACCACCTTGGTGATCCAATGGAAGCTTCTCATCCCACAATCACCATGTCTTTCTTTAACTGTTGTTCCGAGGGGCAGGATCATTGCAGAGGGCTTCTTCAAGCTCACTTGCATAATTCATGTACGAGAGCTTGTCCCTTCTGCTCTCAAATAATAAATCATGGCTTTGTTTAGTTTCTCCTTTTGTTGATAGTTGCACATGTATGCATGCATTGTCATGTACCTTGATTCATAAAATAAGATAAAATCTATCTACTTCCAAGCTGCAGAGAATCATAATAAAACCAAAATATTAATTTGCAGAAAATTATCATCAATGCATTTAAATTCCTATCTTAAACAAACATTCAAATAAGAGCACAGTTCTACAAAATACTGAGCTACGTGTACATGTTAGGTCATTTTAACCCAGGTGTTGATGATTTTCAAGAGATCTACTGCACTATTATAAATTTGTGTAAGTTATACAAGTAGCCGTTAAATGAGATGAAGTCTACTTGCTTGTGAAATTCCTCAGTGGTGAAATCAACATTGCGCAATTCCTCCTTGGTGAAATAAACATTGCGCAATGTGTACTGCCTGGAAGATTCTGGAATTTGGGAGAGCTATCTGGGCCAGGTGTTATTTACATAAAAGAATGTTACACCTAGCCAGATCTAATTAGCATAATAAAGGAGGCACTGGCTGGAGTGTGCCTGTGGAGTCAGTGACCTTTTGGGCCAGTGCTGACTCGGTGTAATCTGGGTCAGGTCAATATTGTTTGTTATGTTTGCGAGCATAGATAGAACTTATTATATTCCACATACTAAGAATGTTGCTATATGATTGGTCAAGAGTTGATCACGTGATGAAGCGTAGTTTTTCCCATCTGATCACCTGAGAAGAAAAGTTCGTTACACTGTAGGTGATTACTTTTTTTTTAGAAGGAAAGTTCGTTACACTCTAGGTGATAGTACTTTTTGGTTTCGTTGATCTCTTCACTCCTCACAGTCCTAACGCGTGATCAACATTTTGAGTACGCGCGAAATAAAAGTGCATAGCTCGGACTATCGGTGCAGACAACACCGCGGTACGTGCGCGGAAATTAAAATTTTTGGTTATAGCGCGCTAGCTGCGCCGCGGGCGTACGTACAAAGCAGCGCAAGCCTTCCATTTCCCCCACACAGTATTTCACCAAAGCAAGTGTGCAATTCTCTCCCAACTCGTACCAAAATTACCTAGAATTTCACTTTCCTGTAATTTATTAGAATTATGAAGAGTATTCTCGGAGGATCTATGTTCTCACCGATACCGCACAGGTAAGAGAATTTCGATTACTTCTTGCTTTTCTGTCAAAATCTTACGAATTAGCGTCACTATGTCATAGTGTTCGTTGGAATTTGTAGAGTCTATGTAGCAACGTGCATAAAGTCAATTTGCTTCCGGGTTTCGGAGCGTCGCGTGTATGTAGCCGCACCGACACGAACGATTTTGTACGTTAAATTGTCATTTATTTTATAGATTGTTGGTATCAGATGTGGAATATAAGGCAAATAATCAACTTTTGGTTTCAGGCAATGAGACGAGCTATCACTTCCTCGGCGATCTGAATGTATACGCTATCTTTCCTCAGCTAAAAGCTTCGGAAAGATAGCTACATCCAGATCGCCTCGAAGTGATAGTTCGTCCCATTACCTTCACCGACGTTGATTATTTGCTTACTAGATGTACTGAGAAATTTCTAGATGCACAGATGATAGAATGTACAGATTGTGATATATATAGGAGCCGTTTTGGATATGAGTTCAGAGTTTATATCATCTTGCTCCAGTCACCTGTGGTAATAGTAACCTGCTGTTGACCTTGGCTTGGTACACACCTGTGGATTTATATGAGGATTTTTGCTGCATGGATAATTACCTGCCTGTTAAATAGTGCTTATGCGATCCTGCCTGTGAAAGCCTTACACTCTGTGGATTAATATTTGACCATCTTGGATCATCTATTTGGACTTGACTATCTGGAATACCTGCTCTTCAGTGTACAACACTGGGATCAACATTGCGATGATAATTTGGGAATACTGGATCGGATTATCAACTGGACCATCAATGGGAGCCGTGGATTCATTTGACTTCAGTATCCTCCAGCATTGTAAGCTAACCTGTACACGTACACTGTAGAATAATTGATATACAATATGTAACTGATATGTATTGATATGTACCATTTGTGAAAGTTTGTCTTGATTTTAAAGGGGAAATACCCCCCATAATATAAAAAAAAACATTAAACCCCATATAATAAAGAAACACATAAACTAAATATTGGTGTCATTTTGTGCGATCCCTCCTGTCATGAATTGATCGTAACAAAATTTGGGGACTTGTCCAGGAGATGAACATTGGTAATAAGCCAACATTGTTCAAAATTCAGTGAAATTTTGGTTTCATAACTTTGGTTGATCAATCATAGAATCCATACAGACAAGCTTTCAGATACTTTGATTGTGTATGTTGTATACTGTGTACAATCACGAGTAACGCTAAGGCGTTTGCCGAGAGGACAGATTTGTCCTACACAGATTTGGAAAGATTAAGAAAGTGTAATTTGATTGCTATTGCCCAACATTTGAATGTTGAAATGACGCAGGGTATGAAGAATATAGATTGTACCCATACTACATGGAGGACTACACTAATGGAGTATTGAGCTCACTTCTTGACAGTCTCCATCACTTGACAGTGATTGATGGCTTGAACTTGACCTTAGGGCAGAAGGTCACAGGGTCAAGGGTGACAAGGAAATAAGAATAATTACTCAGCTAGCTATGTGCATCCTTTCTCTCTATCCTCCCCAAACCCCCTTCTCTTGCGCTCTCTCTCTCTCTCTCTCTCTCTCTCTCTCTCTCTCTCTCTCTCTCTCCCTCTCACTCTCTCTCTCTCCCTCCACTTCTCTCTCTCACACACTCTCTCTCTCTCTCTCTCTCTCTCTCTCTCTCTCTCTCTCTCTCTCTCCCTCTCTTCCCCCTCTCTCTCCATGTGGTGTTGTTTCAGACACCCAAGTGGGAGAAATTCCAGCCACAGCACAATGTGTCAACAGCCAATGTCCTGAAATCTCCTCAAAAACTGTGTTCACATGATGAATAAAACTATGATGTCCTCGAAAAAAAGGTACGTCTTGTAATCTGGTGTTGCAAACTGTATAAATATCAAAGAGAATTTGTGGAGGATATTGCAAAAGAAATACCATATAGGTTACTGTTTACTGATATCATATCATGGTTTCTCTACAGTATACATATATGTGTTTAACCATAATTTTTTTTTTCATTGAAGGCAATAAAGCATGATGTTCACAAACAAGATGTAGCACATCAATGTGCTCATCAATAAATAAGTTTTACACCTCTGTCCACCTCTATAAAATCACATGGGGATCGTGCCTTTCAGTATCAGGGCTCGTCCTTAACAGTGGCCATTGGTCAATGGCCACCTGATATTCTTGGATCAGTGGTCCCGCTGCCCACCAAAAAATTGTTCATTGATCACAGTCTGGGCTACCTGAAAATCCATTTGGCCATCTGGATCTCAAGTGCTCAAATGACCATGATGACCACCTTAAAAAAAGTGAAGGGCAAGCCCTGTGTATGCTGTCTTTGCCCCATGTTTATGCATGCCTCTTCCCTCTCTCTTTCTCTTCCCTCATGCCTTTATCTCTTCCTTTCTCCTCTATCAAAAATGAAGAGATTAATGTTGGAAGATGCACTACTGTAAGGATCAAACATTATTAGCCAGTGCATCGTCGTTTATGCTTAGTATTTCATCATCTTGTTTTTCAAGTGTGAACAAAGACAATTCTCATAAATGTCAGGATGAACACAGTGCAATATTTTTAAATTCCAGGATGAAAGGTCATTCACATTTGAGATCAACTGAAAAGGAAAATGCCATCCATTGTCAGCCATGCAAAGTATACAACTGTTCCGCTTTAACAAACATGACATTTCATTTCAGCAGTAAACATATTTTATGAGCATGAAGATTAATTAGTAATGGGGGATGGTAGCTTGTTTGGTAGAGAACGTTTTTGCAGTGTACAATTTACAGGGTGCCTGTACGTCCATAACCACCATACATGGTGGTCATATCAAAAGGAGATATTTGAACAATAGCGTACATTCATTGCTATGATTATGTTTTTCAGTGATTAAAAAGATGGTTGGGATACTGCATTAATGCAACACACTTAGAATAGGCTAATTACAAAACAAGTAGAGAAGCCTACTACGTGTGCATTCTCTGTTGTGCAGTGTGGACTCTCTCTTACTGGTTGTACCACAGTCAAAACCAGGCCTGAACACCAAGACTAAATTTTGTACAAGTATGTAAGTGGCTTAAGAGAGAGAGATGGAGAGTCTGTAGTCTAATAGTAATTGAAGTTCAGACAACAAAGTTACAATGATACACACAAAAAAAAAAAAATCAGAACCAACCACACAAAAATGTTGTAATATGTAAATGTACATATATGTAACTGGACACTAGAGGCTGCTCTTCACAATTATGTTTATCGATGGTAATGCATCAATAGTCAAATGCCAGAACTATACTACATGCATGGACATGCATCTCATTGTGACAAATGTGAAGCACAAAGAAACCTGACCTAAACAGCTTTGCATGATTTTCTTGCTCTTAGTATTATAAATGATTTCTATTTAATGTTCACAAAATATTCTACCAATGCTATATTACAGTGATCTGCAGGTAATTTCAGATTGTTCTGCCTACTTAGTTGTATATGTTAGCTGGAAGCGTAAAAATTGTGTAAATTGGGGAGAGATACAAGGAGGGAGTGACTGAAATTGTGAAATCTGAAGGATGACAGGGAGGGAGAGAGAGAGAAAGAGAAAGAGAGAGAGAGAGGTAGGGGGGGGGGAGAGAGAGAAAGAGCAGGGGGGTGGGGGTCAGAGAACATACAGTATGACTAAGAATGGCTTGGGATATGGGGGTTCGGGAGGGAAGTGAGAGAATGGGATGGGATGGACAGAGATCTCGAAAATGGGGATGGAGAGGGGAGTATCGAGAGGACACAAAGGGAATAGAGAGAGACACAGATCATTCCTCATTCTCCACCTCCTTCTCCTTCCCTCTTCTACTTTCCACTTACATGGATATTCCTTTCCACTCTTTCCCGCTGCCTTCAAGTCAGTTTAAAGCATGCCAATTGTGTGTGGATGTTGAACATGTACGTGTGCACAATTTTCTCCAAGCCACGCATACTATGTATTTTTACTACTTTGAGAACGGAACACACATCAAGAAGGCATTTTATAGACAGGATCGCTGTGTAACCTTGCAATAGCGCTCACCACAGGCCGTTGGTTTTCCTGGAAAAATAATTATATTCCAACCCCTCTGCAGAAGTCGATTTTGCCATACTTCCAAGGAAGTATCATTAGCAAATTCATCCCTGCTTTCCAGAAATTAAAGGCGTTCTTTCCCCCTTTGAGTTAGCCTTGCTTCCAGAGTTCTAGACATTTTTAATCCAAATGATCATGAGCATACATTCAGGTCTATAAGCAGTTCAGACAGGATGAACTTTCCGTTTCTTGCAGTCATATGTTGGTCAGCTGGCAAAGAACTACATAGCAATAAAAGCCAACTGCAGACGAACATGTTTATTGAAGAGGTGGGAATAAAAACATTCTACTGTCTGGAAGTAGGCTACCTAGAAAGCAATATACATCAAGCTTGGTATCTATATAATCAGTCCTGCTGTTAAAAGAGCATCTACAATGAGCAGTTTCATGTTTAAACTACGAGTAAGAGGTGTATTGCCCATGATAGTTCTCAATAGTTCTCTATTACAGAAAAAAAAATAATAATTCAGCAGAGGCATTATCACTCCTTTTTTTTTAACAATATGACGAATTATTTTGTTATTAAAACATAAAATATAAATGTGATCAACATCACAGCTTTGTTTTATAGTGGCAAAAGATACATACCTTTCTTTGCTTAAGAAGACTAGGATCTTGAGAAAGAGTAGAGAGTTACGAACTCTGTTGATTCAGTGGAAGACCGGGTCACTTGTGTCCGTCAAAAGTCAAAAGTCAAATGTTAAATTGTGTTCACATTAGAAATGTTCCTACATGTAATTCCAACTGTTGCACTCATCCAAAAGTCAAACCCACCACAATGGCAGCGTCCAAGAGCCTCAAGTCCAACAATGATTCTGGAGAAAGAGAACAAAGATGAGAATATAGTTAGCTCCTTTAAACTGTTGATTCAGCCATTCGTAGCTGATAGTGTAACGTTCTCACCTGAACATAGTTTTTGTATTATAAAGTACACATTGAAGTTGCGTATTGAATAGTCAGCACGTTTTTCTAAAATATGAGTCACACACATTGAAAGGTCACTCCTTCACAGTTAAGACAGAAATATAGCCAGAGCAAATATTTATTACACCAAAACTTGCAAGTAAGAATAAAAGTGAGCATGTACATGTAGATTGTACTGGTACTCGTAAAACGTGACTACGACAGCATACAACAAAAAGATACGGTCTAATACTCTAAACAAATCATTTTAACTATCTCCTTTTTATATATGTGGATAACTTCTAATTGTATGTCCTACTATACAATACAGTCATAGTACAAATTATAAGGAAGCTAAGAAAATGCCAAGTACATGTACATGACTGTGAGCAATTGTTCATATCATCCAAAATGATCACTGGATGAAGAAAAATAAGACAAATTAAATCAATATGAAATCTTTTTGGTATGCTCATGCAATTCATTTAACATAACATGCAGTTAGAAAATAAAATAATCAAGTATGGTTCAAACTGAAGGGATAAGTTGCTGGGCAATAAATACTACATGTATGTGCTGCCTTAAGCCGCTACAGCAGGCAAACACCTTGAGCGTGGCGTACTAAACATAAAGTCTTTTGGTCTATCATAAAAACTAAATACTGGCAAACTGTATGAGTCATCCGGCATTAAAAATATTACCAAATTATTTGTTAACAGAATTTTGAATTCCATAGTTTGGGAAGTCTAACCCGAAACATCTGGAGGAATGAATTACCAGCAACAAAAAATACCTACTCCGACCTGGAAATATCGTCATTACCGACGAATTAACCCATACTATTCAACATGTCTCACTTAACTCGGCAATCAAATCTCATTTTTTTTACACATGATCACTCCACCATGAGGCTTTATGCAATGAAAGTACATAACCGATGCGCTGTCTCTGCCATCGCAAAGAGTGCATGTTAGGAGCCAAAAATACTTGAGAATTTTATTTTTAGAACTCGGGCATATGATTTTAGTAAGGCCAAACAATCCAGGAGTAAACATACCTGAAACAAGTACGTCATTTCTACTCCCAAAGTCTGATTGCGCATTATGTTGATTCTATGTACATGCATTGAACTTGCTGTATTTTCCCATTCTTATTCATATCCCTCACCCCACACCGATGCTTACAAAGACAGCATACAAATAAATCACATAAACGAGAAATCCAGTCCAAAAATCAGTTGCTCTCAAAAGCAGCAAACAAATTTGAGAAGCAGAGCAAAAAAAAAGACTTTAGGTTACATTTTCATACAAAATTGATATCTACACCACATGAATATACAGAATATCCATTACTAAATATTTGTGAAAGGCACAATATCAAAATTTAAAAGATCATAACTTTCTAATCCTTTGACGGATTTTCATCAAACCTTCACTAAAATGTTTCTTTTGTGGGTCTCCTTTTATCGAAACCAACTTAATTTCAGAATGAATTATCCCTTAAAGAATGGGAAAGTACAGCAAAGCAAGCAGTTTTGATGACCATCTCCACCAGCTTAAAATCAAGCTGGAATTTGCAAGCTGCATCTGCACAACAGCATGCAATAAGAACGGCGCATTACTGTATATTTTCTTCAATTTCAATTAAGTTTTATTCTCACTCATCTTTAGAATAGGACTTCCGGAAAAATAAAGAACAAATTGGCAATAGCACATTGGTAACAGGACAGGCGAGTGTGTTACAAACTCGTCTGTCCTGTTACAAACGTGCTATGGCAAATTTGCACAGGGCAAATTTTCTAAAGCATACAAAACCTTGCAAAGTGCAAATCAATACATATATTGATATTTAATTATTATTATTGGCTGGTTTATTTAAGAGACAAGAAAAATAGTTGGAATTTAAGAGATTTATGCAAATGTGACAGTAAATGTAACAGAAATGTACCCATTACTGAAGACAGGCCCATTTCTATTTCAACTTTACAACACCTACACAAGACCTTTTTAGCTTTTACTAGTTTTAGGTGTTTAAACCAACAGTGAATCAGATGAAATGGAAGTACATTGTAGAAGGAGAGGGTGGTGATGGGAGTGCTGAGCTGGTTATAAATTAGTTATGCAGAAAAAGACAAAGAAAGAGGGGGAAAATGTGCTGAAAATAGAGTATGTTTTGCAACAAACTATACATTTCTTTGTTCTTTAAAAAAAAATCTTCTTCAAAATAATGTTGCCAATTTGAAAACCACATAATGATTAGCTTTGCTGTAAAAAAAGCACCTGGTTGTGAATGAATTAAGTGAAACCAACAAGAGATATTAAAGGGGATAGCTCTTTTGTGCTGGTCTGTGTTGTATGTGAGTACAATCCTGTAGTGTTCTACTCGTAGAAATTGAAGAAATCATACCATCAAATTGCCCACTCAGAGCTATTTATGTGAACCGCTGTATAATATTACCAATATGATACATGACTATAATGATATGATATGTCCATGAAAAATAGAATGTTCAGAAATAGCAAAGCCAAAGTCATATATCATTGCATGTTTTACCCCATTCACATGGAGAATGTTTTTTGTAGTCTCTATAATCAGCTACTGTACAATGTATGTTCATATTTGAGCATGACCTTATGCATGATGTACGAGTAATACTGAAAATATGTGGAAATTGCCAGTCAAAGCCTTTTATACTACAGCTCTACATGTACATTATAGTATTTTTTCGATACTTAAACAACCAAATCCATATTTTTCTTTTTTAAATTTGATAATCAAAATGTGGACAGGATAAAACCTAGCTCAAAGTTCATCTTTCACCTTCTTTAGAAAAACACTTTTTATTTACTTTGATTATCATCAGTCCCTGAAATGAAAACCGTATTATCAAGCGGAAAGCAGGAATGAGGGCCCTCTTACAATCAGCTTTGAATGAGGTCTAATCTCAAGAAGAATTTCCTCTCACAAGGAACAGATTGATAAAAGGAGACACAAACAGACTCATTAAGCTATCAGACTACAGGTAGAAATACAAACAATATGTACATGTACTGTTGTGATAGGGTATCTTGTGTACAACTGGTCAATGAATCATTCCAAATAATTAAAGTAGTGACAGTATTCTACCATGTCATAGACATGAAAAGTACATACATTTTACACTACAGCTCAAAGGAATTGGCATAGGGAAAGGGAAAAGGAAGAAAGAGAAGGAGCCACAGTTTTAAACAGTGGTATATTTCGTCCAGTTCAGCATGAAACACAAAGCTTTAGCTGGACAAAATATACCGCGGTTTACAACTGTGGCTCCTTCCCTCTCTTCCCTTTCCCTTTCCCTATGCCAATTCCTTTGAGCTGTAGTGTACGTCACATGATGTACAGTAGTACAAGATCATTTATTCTTCCTTATATTTGCAGTATTGATTGATATAGGGAATAAATATAAATTTCCTCTTTTTACACAATTCAAATTATTAATCACTATATGAAAAAGTTTGAAATAGTAACAAAAGATCCTTTTTCTTGCCTGGCAGCAGTACAATATATATTTTATATACTTCCTAATAAAATAATTATGGCTTAATACCAGTTGCACAACGGAAGAAAGAGTTGAGTTATATCACGGTCAGAGAGCAGTTGGTCAAAGGGTACACCCAGGAACTCAATACGTTGTAGCGGAACAAGACCCTACTTAAAACTTTATTTTCATGAAACCTAAAAATAATAAAAAGCAGATTGGCAGGACTTTTAGTGAACTTCCATAACAAAGAATGAAGCTACAATTGTTTCAACATTATTTTGTTTAAAAGACTCCTTCAAAATAATATTACTGTCATTTGGGGACATTCATGTTACATTTTGTGTATAGAAGTAAGGCAAAATCTTGCTCTTGCTGATTTATTGCTCATTTAACTTTGACATAAATTGTCCCCTCTGCCTCGTTAAGAATAAACAACTTGACAGCATAAATGTATTTTTGTTGATCCTTTTCACGACTGTTTCCCTTTAATGCAAATGCAAAAACATGAATATAAAAACATTTATCATTCAAGTAGCATGATTCCGCATTCAAGTTCACATCGTGCAAGACCTCTGATCTTTGGTCTAAAAATCGAATATGAAGTTCACCTCTTTCCTCGGTCATCGACATGTACACGAGAATCAAATTATTTTCTGGGTTTCATGTTCCCTCGGCATCTGGGGAATTCATTACATGAATGTATGCACGTAGTCACATCACATACACACACGTGATCTGTGAAACATGATTTGGGTGAATGCCTGTTTAAAAGAACAGTACATGAACATCATATGATGTAGATCAGACTATGCATTGTTCTTTGAATTTGTCCACAGAATATAGTAAAACTTTCAGAAACACCATGTGCTTGTATTCCTTCAAAAATTGTTTGTTTACAAATACCATTAACCTGCACCTCTGCCCATGATCGTGTGCATTGCATATTCTGTTTTCTGTTCATCAAACATGTACCAGGGAGCATGTGCATGGACATTGCATTTGAACATAATAGCAGTCCCAAACGATTTAAAAAAAAAAACAACGTGGATACCAGAATAGTGTACTTCCAGTATTACAGTTCATTCACAACTTATGAATGACTGAACTCTTGACATATTTATTATAACCTTTCTTGACTGTAAATGTAAATGACATCATAGAGGCAGGGAATCTACTGAACTATTACCAAGATAATACATTAATAAAATTCCCCCAAATCCCAAAGTCCCAGAGTCCCAAATGTGACGACAGAGACCGCCGGCTGTTCGTGTGCCCTGGTCCTTGTCATGATCAGATGAACAAAAATCAAGACATGTGATTCATAAATATGGTTCAATTACCAAATATTTTTGGTACCTTCACAGTTAAATTCTTGTGGGGAAATTTTGCAGGTAATTCTGTTGGCATATGAAGAATCTACGTGCAATGTACCTTGAAATTAGCATAAGACCACCGCACATGAATATTCATTTAATTAGCTTATTCAAGACTTTGCTATGATAAATAATTTTCCAAAGCTGACAGAGACAAATAGTTAATACAGGGTATTTTTGGTGTTAGCTCATGAACCAATGTGGAAATCACTTGATATCAAAGACAAAAGTCATCAACAAAACCCTAATGTACAAATTTATATCTACATACATACATGTAGTCCCATATCGTGCTATACCTGGCAAGAGAATCTTTTGGGAAACGTTATGATCCAAAAGTCCCCTCATATTGCCTATAGTGATATAACATGATCTAAAGCTGACTCATACTAATATAAATCAATTATTAAAGGTAAATCTAAGTTTAAATGTGATAAAATTTTACAATATTACCCATCCATTATAAAACGAAGTACCGGTAGCAAACATATGAATGAACTGGTGCCACAAATACATGTATGCCAATTGATAATATAAACTTATGTACTGTAGTTCCATGATATCTCTAGGACAATCACCCCTAGCATGACTAATTACAAGTAAAATTGGGATTGGATTGCTGGCAAGCAATAGCATGCATAACAAGTTTCAAAATACAACAATTTTTTTTTCTTTTTGTAGAACTAAGATCAGAAAACAAACAATACAGTGATAGGCAATGTCAAAAACAGCATTATTGAGCAAATATCATTGTACAAAGCATAAAAATCACTATTTATATGGGCAAAACAAATATTGTTCTTTATGAGTTGTAAGGTAAAGGGGGTCATGAAAAATGTGTCGAGAATAAATCAACATACACCAATATTACGGAATGTTTTCTGAAACATATTTTAGAACGAGGGTGTCAGAAATCATTGAACCTTAATTTCTATGGTTACAGTATACCATTGTTATAATAAAAATTTAATCAAATATACAGGTAATCTTTCACATTGTTTAAGTTCTAACATATTTTTAAAATAGAAAATACTAATATCATATTTGTGTTTAAACAAAGGTATTTTAGATAATTTACATGCAAAATGGTATAACTGTAGGAAAGCGCACCTGTGACATCACAGTCTCACAACTGAGTTGCCACACTGCCTCCCAAAAATGTTGATCTTTGTATGATTACGAAATTAAAAACTTTCTTATTAATTGGCTGATTTTCCTCTAAGTATTTTTGCTCTGCTTCTCAGATTTTGGTGGTTCTATGCAAAGTAAATTATTTTAGGCTGGACTACCTCTTTATGCAGCCAAATACATGTAGAGGTCAGGTGACTCTCTCAGCGCACTTCATGGTACAAGCACAAAAGTAAGAGCACACATTCTACGTCAAATTGCACTGGTGCCTGCATGTGGATTAGTTAAGTAGAACGATGGCCTTTTATACCAAATGCGGGGCCTATGGATGTTTAATTAACAAACAAGTTCCAGTAGTTGCATCAGAATTCAAGTGAGCGTTCAATGCCTTTCCCAGTAAAGAAGAATTGATATTCAGTTCATTTACCGCTGAAAGGCTACGTACATATAGACTTTCAAAGTGACCATGAGCAGGGTAAATGACCAGATTATGCAGAGCTGAATATTATGCAAAAAGAACACATTATGTTCATCAATAATGTCAATTAAAATTCTTCATGTTTCAGAGATATTGTCATAATCTGATCATTTTAAAATCAGATTTTCCTGCACATAATTACTAAAGCTGCATTTGACCTAACCTAACAGTGGAAAACTTTATGTTGAATACCTCATTGAGATGTGGAAGGACTCAATTGCTAATCTAGCACAAGTTGTGGACAGACAAAGAGTGTGAGTTACTTTGATGAACCATATATCTTTTAACTACCATGTATATATGATTGATGTTGATGCGTATCACTATGACGTGGTGCTAGCTAGTCATTCTGAGATATCTCAAAATTGAGCTCCTGTAACTGAATATTAAGCTTAGGACACCATTTTTTTAATTTATTCCACAAAATTTCCTATTTTGTATCCACTGCAATTCAACCTCATTCCCTCCCAGTTGATATCATTTTCCACAATAGCTAAATAAGCAAAGTCGTCTATGGGTACATAATCACAACCATAATAGTACCTCCATTTAAAACTGTGGCTCGTTGGCAAAATAAATATCCAATGGCTACTGGATGCTTTTATTTTCTAAATCAACATATCAACATATAATAAAAATACAAATCTTATTGATATGTGATACAGATCAGATATTTGTTTGTGTCTCAGTACATATAGTTTGGTGTCCACTTGCCAAACAAGACAAGAGCATCTTGATTTCTAATCAATGATATGGAAATCTGAGACAACCTGATTTGGACTATCTTTATGTCAAACAACAACAATGCAGCTTACAACTTACATTATTTCAAAGCATGATCTTTGTTGCAAATTACCAATGCATGGCCTCTTCATGCTTGGGCGAGTACATTTCTTATGTGGGCAATCTAATTTTTTATTTACATGTACAGGTGCTTACCTAACATGGCAAGCAACAACAAAAGAAAATCACCCTCAATAATGTATTTAATCTCATTTGTCTTTTGTTTCAATCTGATAGCGATCCAGAGAGAGAGAAAGCGTCACAAAGTCTGGCTACTTTCCCTCGAGGGTGACAGATCGCTGGGTGCTGGATGACCTTTTTGCACCATATTCCTGCTCAGTTTCAAAACGAGACTTACAGGTGTTTTCGATAACGGTTAATATACAAGCAAACCGTGCAACACTGTAAACTGTATTCAAGATACACATGTAACGACTAAAAATAGCAATTGATAATGATCTCAATCACCTTATACATGTAAACACATTTTCCGTTTTTCTGTGATTTTAATAAGTCAAAAATCAAAATGTTGTGATAATTAGGAATGTAAAGTTGATTGCGTCATAAGTATCATTTTGATTTAAATGTTCATGTACTAGTGTGCTAATGAAATGTTGTTACATGTCCAGTGTATTTTGTACTTTAATGCATATCACATCATTGATTTTTGATGATCTATCTTCATAGTTCTTTAACTTCTTGAATGATCTTTGGCATTTCTTACAAATCCTTGAAACTCCTGTTAGCATATTACATTGACATGAGACAGGCTGTACAGTTAAGTGCTTGTACATACCCTACTGTACAGCAATTGCCTTCACTTTCTGGTGATACTAGTACTTCAGTAGTACTACGGTACTACTCGCTGCAGTATGGGAGAGGCAGAATCTGGGACATGGGTTTCCAGTATCACAGACTCTAGATTGTGCCCGCCACTAATATTACTTCTGATGAGTTTTCAAGGTCTTCCATCTTTCTTTCCCATCTCTCTGTCTGCCTCTCTGTCTCTCTGTCTCTCTCTCTCTCTGTCTCTCTGTCTGACTCTGTCTCTCTTTCTGTCTCTGTCTCTTTCTCTCACTCTCTCTCTCTCTCTCTCTCTCTCTCTCTCTCTCTCTCTCTCTCTCTGTCTGTCTCTCTGTCTCACTCTCCATCCTTCCTCCTCCTTCTTCCCCAATCATTTTGGTGAGTGTGCTACGTGTGAAGCTAACTAACGTGGGATTCAGTTGCAGCTTGATAACACCCAGGGCTCTCCTCCCCGACAAGTGGGCATCTTCAGGCACACTCCGAGCCTGGTAGAGAAATTATAATGACTTGACCTTCAACATGTGAACCACCACTTACAAACATTGCACATGTACAGTTGATATGATCCACCAAGATACTAGCCACAATTTTGGGTATCACGCTCAATATTGCTTCAAATAGATCTTTACATTTGTCTTTTAATCAGAAATTATGATTTATACAAATGAGACAACTTTTTGTCACAAAATGACAATTGACCTTGAAAGCATGTTTTGCACAACATGAAGCTGTATGTAAAGGAGAATCAAAGTGACATGCATGACTATTGTGCTGTGAGCACGTTCATGTGTACACAATACACATGCATTTTTCAAGGTTTCCCAAGATTAAATCCTTCACACATGATGAAGAACAGTAAGGGTGCACAATGGAGATCTTTTTACAATCAAATCATCCAAACGTGAGCTATATTGTTATATTGTTAATGTACATGTACATGTAGATGGAAACAATTCATGAATCTACAATTAATATTACTTTCTTCTCCTTCTCAGAAGCCACATGTACATCCTTCAAACAATATAAATTATGTGTATATATTCATTGGTAATCAATCAATCAATAGGTATTGGAGAAAGTTGAATATCAACATCATTCATATATTTCTTCTTCTTGGAGGAAAACTCATCATTGTGCTGAAACAGAACAAATTTCAAGGATGGAACACAGACACCAGAAATCATCATTCATTTATAAAGAAAGTGCAACATCAAAACACAACATCTCAAAACAGGATACTAGATAGAAGACAGCTGTGACTACTGTTACATGCTCACACCCTTGAAAACTATCTTACAAGCAGCTTAATAAAATACCAGCATAATTAACCATACACTGCAGGTTAATTAGTTAAATCAGAGAGTGGGGCCCCAATGCCAATGTGTAATAACAACACGTAACTTCCAGTCTTCACATGCCAAAAATGACAGCTTGAGATTGTCAACAAACAAATGACTAAATCTCTCTGTGGTCTCGGAGATTGATCGCATTGCACTGAGCAATCATGACATGCCTCACACACCTGTGACAACCCTGAGTAGCATCTTAGACTTGTCCATGCCTCCACTATTTCTCTATAATAAACACACACATTTTATGCACACATCTTTTCACTTCATATGTTTGATCATTCCTTGCTCAAGGATGCACTCTAATCACTGGTGGAATACATACAGTAAATTCTATTAGGGACTTCCCACATGCATACTGTACCCCAGAAATGAGGGTAGTGTGTGTTAGCTATGCAGCTGTATAATGTAAAAAACATCCATATGAAAAAAAAAAAAATCATTGAAATCCCTATCAGTATTAATTAATGCGCCATTCCAGAATAACCGTAGTTGAAATATGTATGCCAATAAAGATGAGCATTTTCTTAAAAGACAAACTAGATAAATCATCAAAATCAATGTAACTTTCAAATACTGTATGAGCTGAAATCAAACAAAGCTCCAGTAATATAAATTACTGCACCATTCGTGCTACATGTATAGAGTTATCTGTAGAACTGCACATGATTAATAAAATCTGAACTGGACGCCCACTTGCCCAGGGCCTATCATCCACATATTTGGACAAACCATAAATTACGAAATAATATGTGTATCCATATTTGCTGAAAATTCCAGGCAATACTCTACAACTTTGTGTAGACCACTTTCAATGACCTATCACTCATCCAAATTTCAAGTTAACCTTAGCCAGGATCTAGCTATCATAACTACATTGGAAAGGTTTTTGATATAACTGCAATTTTACAGGACAAGTACACATGCATAATACTGGACAAATCCATCAAAATGTTTTCCACATCCTCCAGAGCCACCATTTACTCCTGGGTAAGGAGTGGCAATGTGGATCAAATGTCTTGTCCAGCTTCCTTTAGCATCATAATGTATACCATATGGTATTCACGGGACCATTACAAAAGTATGAGTGGCAAACACAATTGGATGGAAAAAAAATGTTGTTTGCAAACAAAGAACCCAGTTCAAATAGTCTGAACTTTGTTATAGTTTTCAAAATAACAAATCATTTTCAGGAAGAGCAAGAGATATTGCATGCCTTAACATATGGGGGCTATGATGCCTTTAAGAACCAATGTTATACTCTTAATAAATGTACACTATACTACTACATTGTATCAAGGGCACAGTCAAGTTTATATAGGCTAAGAGTGTAGCTATAAACTACGCATCTATACCTCGTAACCTTGCATAATACAGGAAATGTGTAGTTTGCTCAAAAGGGTTAGCCAAACAAGCCTGACATTAACACTGCTCTGCAACTAACACTAATGAAGAATACCTTAATTTTCCCTCACATTATATAAACTTTGAACAGAAGATGGTTAGTGGTACATACTAAGTGATAACTTTCTCTGCAAAACACAGGTTGCATTACTATTATTAACTCTTACAGAGCCATAGCCCTGCATGCACGCTATTGTTATCGTGCAAGCAAGCTACTGCTTTGCTGCTTTGTTCGTGCATGCTCGCATTCGTAATAGCAGTTATTGTTCATGCTTATTGCACATGTACTGAATGCTTCGCACATGCTATTGTTCATCGCATCGCATGCACCAGTTAATTGGCTTTCGGCCATGCGTGTTTGTTTGTTTACACCTTTCAGATTGGCTTTTCTCAAGTAATTTAGCGATTTGTATCTGATATGGTATCATCAATATGCCTCCCCCTCGCAAGAAAAGAACTTGCTTCATCAACCCTGATCTTGTGCCTGATCCTGTGCAACTTAACATTTATTATTAGTTTGAAATAGATAAACAAAGCAACTTTGCCACATTCGTGGCATCACGATAAAGCTGAAAACATTTCCCTCAACTTTTATGTACAAGTTTTTTATGTAAAAGTGTAAAGGTTTCAAAATATAGTGGTTCAAAAATGCCAACACAGAAAATAAAGCGGGACTGAATAGGCCTCAAAATAAACTTGGCACAGGGCAGATTTGGGGCGGGCACAATGGGGATTAATGGTGTGGCACTGGGCTTTATTCATTGGGGCAGACTAAGCATTAATGTGCTCTGTGACTTGCAGAGAAAGTTGTCATACATTTACACTTTTCTGCCTAATTTGCCCATACATATCTGTTTCCTCTTTCATTTTTTCTCCCCACCATACTTAAGGGTCATTATTATTACTACCAATGTTATGTCACTTTTATTTTTCTTTCACTTGAACTTCTTTTTTTTTTCATTTTCCCCCATCCATGCAATCCATCTACTCTCTGCTATGTTTACATTTGAATGACTGTTATTAGCATACAAAAAGAAATTCGCTCGCGACTTGTCTTTATCAAAGTCTGGTGGCATTACTATGCTCATAATTTATAGAAGCTTTCATGTCCAATTTTGTGGCACACAAAAATAAAAAATATTGTACCTAGGTTATAATGAACATTAATGCATGCCATTGAATATGAATAAATGGAACTGCCAACTTGATGAGATTTGGTCAGTTATTTCTAAATTATAAATCGTAGCAACATTTAAGCAAAAAAATATTGCGAGGACGATTTTGTGCAAAGCCTGGATGTAAACAAACATGCTGCTGGCACTTCTTTCAATGAGCCAACTGTTGTACTCCCTGCTACGTGTCAAGTGAGGGCGTAGGGGGAGCTACGAAATATTACACAATTTTTGCTGAAGATAAGAAAGCTGACGAGCTGTAAAACCTGATTAGCAACACTACTTAGAATTGTGAGAAAAAGATATATGTCTTTCATTTTAATTTGTGTATTAAATCTAAATCAGTTTAGGGGAGGCGACCTGCAAGAGGCAAATCATGTAGTTACAGGGATATGTTTATTTGAGTTTTAAGGCTGTTTCGCCTTGCATCTTACACACGGCCTCTCCCTCTCTCTCTCTCACTCTCACTCTCTCTCTCTCTCTCTTTCCCTCCCTCTCTCTTTCTCTCTCTCTCTCTCTCACACACACACACACACACACACACACACACACAAACACACACAAACACTTCCTTCATTTAATAAACTACATTGCATGGTACCAAACTGTGAAAGATGGCAAGGTCAAGGAAGAACTCCAGAAAAGATGCTTCAGTTTTTTTTAAAGATTTTTGAAAAAGGATTAGTGGGCCAATATTTGACGCACACCTACTAATTAAATTAGAAAATAAGAGAGGAAACCTGCACATGATGTGTGTGTAGGGGGGATGGGTATCTCTAACAAGTGGTCCTCTTCCTGGGCTGGCCCTCGTCTGTTTGATCGATTGTTAATGCAGGTCCGCATTGTATATGAACAGTCTGTACTGCTTTTATGAAAGAAGTTATTTCACGCACGTTTTTATTTGGCTCACATGCCGTTTGCTGTTTATTTTTTAATCAAATTAAAAACGATTGATGAACAGGCGAAGTCCTACAATCATCGTTGGATTTAAGTAAAGTTAAACACTCAACCATTTAAAATTTATATTCAGCAACTTCTCAAACGAACTGATTGGCAAAATTTATTTCTTACTTGACAGAAAACGGTGTCAACAACAAACAATGAATGGCAAATGAAGCCATAGATCTAAATCATGTGTTTTTATCATAATATGCTCTACTATATATATTATCCCCTAAATGAAATCTACAAGAGGGCTTTCATGTATCAAAACGCGTCTGAATACAAACTGCAGCCACCTCCTTGACACAATGATAGTGCATGCACGTTACACACTACGGCAGCAGTTGTTTGCCCTGTGCACTTTTCCCCGAACATTATTGAAATTACGAATGGAGTGAGGGTCACTGGCGATGCGATGTGGGACAGGAGAGAAGAAACATCAACACTACCAAATCACATGCTCACACACACGAAATCATTTATGCTACATAATAATGGCCTAATAATCATATCTTAAACACGTACATACCAAGTTTCAACGGCCGTCCAGTTGCTAAAGCTTGAAAAATTAACGTATTTTCGCTAGGACAAGGATAGGAGAGAGTACAGTTGACATCTATCTCCACACAGTAGTGTAGTACAGCTGTGTATGGGTGCAGTGTACTTTTTCTTGCTGCGTATCGGGTCTGAAGTTAGCACCGCAGTGAGATATTTGTATGGTAGCTATTGTGGCGCAAAATTAAAATATATGAAACAGAGAGGGAGGTGATGTACGTACATAATAATTAGAGTACACCTGTGTCGAGCCAGTTTATTCGATACAGTTAAAGAGTATAAAAAAGTGATGAAATCTTTTATCTTATCTCTTATTTGCGAATGATTAGCTTCATCATGATTAACATTTGTGTTGATTTAGGCCTCTGTTTGAGTTTTGGTTTGAGTGTGAGGCATCACTGAATATTTTGTTATACTTTCGCTCATGAAGGCCAGTACGTTTTAGAGTATTGTCGTTGTTGTACATCAGTTCACATATTTACAGCTTTATTGTTAACATTTATTCACTTTCGAGATAAGAGTCAAATGCAAGTAATGTCATGTAAGTAATGTTTCAAGTTTTCAGACAACCTAACTTGTGAAAAACAAGACAGGAAGCGCAACTGCAGCATGACAAGACCACAGTAATCTAGGCTAGGCATTGCTAAGGATTTCCCCGTAAAAAAAAAAAAAATTATCGTGGGGCCGGTCAGCATCATGACTTATCATCCATAGATTTTGTTGACATTGATTTGGTTCATAAAGAGATTAAAATGGCCACTCCATCCAGATTGGAAAGATATCGAAGGTATGAGTCTGCACGCGCTTTCTTTACTCAAGCTTATGGGATTTGTATATAATGCTCTCCCGTAAACCAAATTAGGTTGTTTTTGCATGTGTTTGAAAATGTTGAAACTGTAAACGAAGGCGTCATGTTCAATACCGGTTGCACCTTTTCCTAATTTTCTTCAGAGAAAAAAAACACCTAAAATCAAATCTTTATAATGCTTCCAATACTATAATGAGGTTTAAAATAAATTGCTTAATTGTATGTGTAGGTTTCACAGTTCCTTTTCATTTGTTTAACTCTTTGAACGACGCATGTGACTTTCCTCACTTAGCAATTCACATAATACCCATTGTTCCGATAGAGCATTGCAAGAGTGGCACACAAAGGGGTATTTGGCACCGAGGGAGTAGAATTCATTACAGAGATTGTAGGCTTATAAGCTTCCTGCACACAATGGAATACTGGGATGTTATTGTTAGTATGTATTTTTCATTGGTGAATGGTCAATATTCCCTGCACGGAACATGCAGGGAATGGCAATTACCAACTTAAATCTTTATGTGCTATTGAGGTATGTTTGCATTACATACCACAGGCCAATACAAAGTCTGGCAGAGAAAGAGTTAATTGCTATGCAAACTGACAATCTGAAAGGTAATCATAAATGAAAATGAAAGAGTTTATTACCATTATGTTTTACATTGCTTACCCCATGCACTTTTACCGCATGACTTGACTTGACCTGCAAAACACCCTGCAGTTTACATATATTATTTGTTAAATACCTCAATAAGCTGGGTCGTAAATGCTATTACATAATATTATTAAATACCTTAATAATTCATTCTGAGTAGTATAATCTAATGCACTTTGAACATTCCTGTTCAACTAGTGACCCTAGATTAATGTGTCACGCTACCACTTCACATAGCGTGAAACAAAACAATAAGAAGCATTATAAGTACGGTATTAAACTGAATGGTCTGAACATTATACGCAGTCCAACGAGAGGATTGTTAGGCTTAAGGTAATTCTTGCTCGATGTTGGAATAAACAAACATGCAATCCAATAAACATTAACATTTAACATTACAGGCGCAGGTCTACATATGTCATGGCAAAGGTTGAAGGAAAGGGAGGGACGAAATTATTGGATTGTCAGTTGTCATCTTCAAACTGTATCTGGGAGGGGGCGCTGCTCCCGTTGTAGGATTTCCTTTTTTTCTCATTAAGAGGTACTTAATTTAACAAGGGGCAGCTCTGATACCACTTTCTTTACAAATAATTGCTCATTTAGAAGTAAGCATGGAAGGGGCGCCTTATCTTTTTTTGATTGCACCCGATGCCACCCAAACACAATTCCAAATCCCAACATTTCTAAATTTTGAGCAAGACCTTTAGGGGACTGATGTAACCTAACATGACATCTTGCCCCGATGCTGTCGAACAATCTACCCACACATATCCGTGAAGCATCTACTCTAAACTCTTGTAAGAGCTATCCCAAGACTCATCTCGATGGGCAATTATTGTAAATCTATTTGTATGTTCCTTTTCCACGTTTTTTTTTATTGTTTTGTTCTCTCTAAAGCGCTTATAAACACTGCATAAATAAGCGCTATATTTTTATTATTAGCAATATTTTTATAATTAGTATCACTATAATAATTACTATCATCATTAGTGGGAGATATCAGAAAATTGTAAGGTTTGATGCAAGGATGAGGAGATTTCACACTCATCAAAGTCAAGGCTCATCATTTTGGCCAAACAAATTAAACGGAACATGAAAACATAAATGTTTCTTTCACTCTAGGATATGGGTTTGAAACTATTCCGTTTAATATTGCATTTAGACTGAATAAGAACCTAACACCTAACCTAACACGTAAGCCTAAGTGTTGCGTTTTGAGATTGTATCCAAACAAATAGCCTATGTATTATTTATTCTCAATGAAAAAAAAATACAACAAATTCACTCATTCGCAATTCATGATTGTTAATGTCGATATCCGATGATTTCCACCTCAGGGATTATTTTGGGAATACTGATACGTTTATAATAACAATAATAATAATCAACAGTGTTTATGTGGTCTAAATATATGTTTCAGCTACAGACAAATTATTTTCCTCATACAATCCTTGGCCTGTATAGCCTACAAGTTGGTTTCTCTATTAAAGTTAAAAGTCAACAATGAATAAATAACAGTAATATATATGTTACATTTTTTATTAACAGTATAACAGCATAACGGTGCAATAATTTGCACGCAAACCGTTCCTGTTTCTGCCACATTGTGAATTTGTGTATATAGTATTCAAATAAATCTGCACCTGCCTGAAAAAAAGACACCTTCCTTAAAAAAAAAAAGTCGGCCTGAAGCCTACTTGTTAAAACTTATCCATATTGGGGTCGGGTCCTAATCATAACATTAACGGGATTGACTACTTTGTTGTAGGTAAATGTAAATGAACACAACTTTAGAAAACACCATATCAACCAGCGGAATGAGCCGCAACTTCAGCTTCAAGGAGGACGGTATTCTGCTGCAACCCTTCTCAAGTGTTGGAAAACATAAATAATATCAAATTCAACCCAAGTATGGACACCAAGGGAAACCAGCTTCGTTGTATAGAATGTGGGCTACCGTCGAAGGAACTTTTTCGCGATTATGGGAACGGTATCATCAAGATATCACACTGTGTAAGTCTAACCCAGGTTGGCATTCGTTTATTGTAGTCCCACACGCCTACACTTTTGTTACGAGCTTCAAGTCTCGTCTTGTAATAATTGCACTTAGACTGTCATTGAGTCTTGAGTTTAACAAAGTTGAATGATTGAAAGCGTATATTTTGGAGAAGCAGTCATTAATAGACACATCATAATATACAGCATAACTATATGAAGCTGCAGTCTGGTAATGAAAATAATCAGGGGGTGGGCCGTGGGGAGGGTATTCCGAAAACGAACTTAGGAAAAATTTTATCTTTTGGTAGGGACGCCCACAAAATATTAAAACAACTCCAAAATACAAATGCTCACCATATATGCTTGTTTGCAATATTGATAATCCATAGAAATCATTAATTTTGGCAAAATAACAAGAAAAGTATTTATTTAAACAAGATTTTAGCATCGTCTCCGAGTCACAGATACTGCGGCTACACTGTACACAAAATTCGCGTATTTGCTAATATTAATTAACGATCTACCGGTACTCGCTTAGCGTATATTCCGGTGGGTTGCTGAATCCGCACGGGATCAGCCAGCCTATTGAACCGTCAGGCATGCATGCATATTGCCAATCGGACTTTCTGCGAGCGTGCGGTGGGCGCATGCGAACGGCGCAGCACGGCCGATACATGTTCCGATATACATGTAGTATAGTGCGCGCGTGTGCGGGACGCCATGTCCGCGCAAGCCACGCGTCGCGGTCAGCTATATATAGCGCCGATCCGGCCGGCTCGGCTTAGCTTAGCCGACTGTGGCGGCCACGCGCGGCTACCCGGAGCTATCATAGCAGCCGACAAGCGAGGCTTAGAATTGCGCGACGATTGTCGCTGCCCCCTCCGGAATTTCATAACATTTATCAACACCGCATATTCATAGATCTAAACATGGGCTCATAAAACCCTTTTGCGGCACAACTGCGCCTTTGTAAAACGTTATAAATCAAAAGCCAAATAGAAGCTCAGTATTTACTCTTGACACTATTCTTGTTTCGAATTGATCCACATAACGGAACATTTTCGTTTTCACCATAATTCACGAAAAAGTGAAGTGGATTTTCAAAAACTTACCGCAAAATGCTTCGATCTCGCTCGGTCATCGCAGCTTTCCCAAAACTTTTTGTTGCATATGAAAGAAGAACTCGCAGGGTTGTGGAGCTGAAAATCTCAACCCATAAATTTACTTTGATTATATTCTACATCGGAATTCCGCTACCCGAACTGATCACGCATCTCACAAATTGCGCGCACCATTTTGCCATTCCGTTTTTGCACTTACGTGCGAAGCGCCATCTAGTGACACATGGGCGTCCCTACTTTTGGTATTCCGAAAAGCCAACTTACAATAAAAGATAATTTTTTTATTCAAATGAGATAGAGATAAAATTTTTATGTAAATGAGCCTCCGAGATAAAATTTGTATGCAAATGAGCTAAATCGGTATTCTGAAACGCACTTAGGAAAAAAAGTTTGGATGAAAGATAAAAGTGCTCCCAAACAATTTTATCTCCAGACGTACGTGCCTAGGCCCATAGCATTACGTGCAAAAATAATTTGCGCATTTAACTTTTTGCACACGTGCGCATCAAATGCAATAAGGCGCGCTGATAGACATTGTTGCGCAATGTCCCTTTCAGTTTCATGACATCACACCATCAGCTTGATGGTATTTATGTATGCAAAAGACATGAAAGGATGTTTATTACTGGCTGCCTCCGGGATAGGTGCGCAGTTCATGCGCTCATTAATATTGGTTAAAATCTTCCTAAAATATTTGTCGGAATACCAAAGATAAAATATTTTAAGGACATTGTTTCTTAGGGGAGATAAAATTTTTATCTCTTTTGATTTTCGGAATATCGCCCCAGGTATATTTTGTAACAAAGTTGAAAATCATAATTACAGAATTGTTATTCTTTTTTGTGCATAAATTAGAGCTGGAGCCCTGTTTGTCTTCTGTGGGTAGTGATAAAGATTTTTAAAACACAAATAACCTCATGATATCTATGAGTTTCCCAAACTTTTGATAATCATATATTTCACTAGACAGGTATAACCGTCTCATTCGAGGCATTCTTTAATCAAAATTACATTTTTGGACATACCTCCCGAGTAGAAACGGTATATGTACATAGCAACTTTGTTTAAAAATTTAACATCTTTCAAGCTATGATGCAACAAATTTACTTCAATCAAAATTAGATCTATATATATTTGTTTAAAATTCACCCGAAAATTAGGAAGGTGAAAATTTAAGACTTACTTTCCGCCGATCACACGTTTATGGCAGACATCTTTAATCTGCTCTAGTCTAACATAAATTTGACCAATCACATTGTTCGCTGGGTTGTTGGCTCTGAATGTTCAAATCGTCAATCGGTTCGACAAAAAAAAAAGAATAGCACACGGCAAACGGGAGGGAAAAAAATGTGCGCATCCGTGAAATTACTTATTCATATATGCATTAGCATTAGCATTTTCATATTAAAAATAGCGACCCGCATCGATCGCCATACAGTGTACAGGTGTAATGTTCAGTCCCTAGATAGGGCGTTCAGAGGAGCCAGATGCAATCTCAGCAGATCCAACGTCCTACAGAGACTGATTTTTCTGCTTTTATTTAATTCAACGTATTATCACGATTACATTCTCCAAATTAAATAATTGGGTCAACATACATTGCATGAATTCAGATTATAGCTGTCAAACATGTCAAATTTCATATAGAACTTGTAATGTTTTTTTTTTAATATGCGATACCTTTTTATTTCCAAATTATATTTTATGACAGGAAAAATGCAAAGAAGTTGTGGACAAGTATGTTGAATTTGACCCAGTCATAGTTCTTGTGGATGCCATTCTCTTCAAGCCTCAGGCCTACAGACACATCCTCTTCAACAATGTTATATCAGTAAGTAGGAGTTATCTTAATATGCATTTAAAGGAATATAAGTTTGAAAGAATTATATGAACTATATGTAATGTTGTGAATGGTTATCTTAGGGTTAGTCCTGTACTACCTGCTAAGGAACTCACCTGAACCAATAAAACAAGAGAAACATTTTCCACTCTTAATATAGTCGTCATTGTTCTTACCATCATAATTTCCATAATCATCATCATAATCGCCATTGTCACCTCAGCATGATCACTAACATGGCACCATCATTATCATTACAGCCATCTACAATATCACTATGATGAAAATCATCACTTTTTACCAAAACTTCAAAGTTTTCTTGCTAGATCATCTGTGTTTACCAGTATTGCACTGGTTTGTTTCTATACACAAATGTTCATGATGATTGTGATGCTGGAGATTCACTGATGCTTCTTCTATTTCATTCTTGCTCAAGTTCCACTGGCGGGTATGCATTGTATGTCTCATGTGCGATGCCTACATCAAGTGGGCCCGCAAGTCTGAAGATCTGAGCCAAGAAACCAGCTTACCCTTCTTGCACTATGCCCTCCAGTGGGACTTCTATGCCATGTTCCTCATCGCTGGATTTGGTGAGTAGAGTTCAACCTTATCAGTCCCATGTGTACCAAACCAATGGGTTCTTTATAGCTTGGTAATTAGATGGTTAAAGGGAATATACTGTACTGGAAAGACAAACAGCCTTCGAAAAGGTGATTGTAAGCAATCTGCTTGCCAATTGTCTCAAATTCATGTATTGTCCAATTTAGAAACTTGCTTAAAGTTATTTGCCTTCAAATGATCCACGCTTGGAGTATTTGTGATTTAATAAATTATTAGTCCAAATGTGTATCATTTGAAGGCAAATAACTTTCAGGAAGTTTCTAAAATGGACAATACATGAATTTTAGACCATTGGCAAGAACACTGCTCACGATCACCTTTTCGAAGGCTTTTTGTCTTCCCAGTATAGTATATTCCCTTTAAATGTAAGGCTGGAAATTTGGATATCTACAATTTGAGGGGCTTCCTGGAATCAGGGAATACATAGCACTTTTTCTAAAGCAGAATAGGTTCAGTGTTCCCTATGAATCTGTCCTTTAGAAGTTGATGTTTAGGGCTAGCCATCAACTTGTTTCAAGGTGGTCATCATGGTCACATGAGCAAGATATCCAGGAGGCCAAATGGATTTTCAAATGGCCTAGATTTTCCAGACTGGGAGCAGTGAGCGATTTTTTTGTGCACAGCCAGGCCTCCGATTTGAGAGTTTCAGGTGGTTAGACGGCATTTCAGGCAGCCAATGGCCCTCAGGCCACTGTTAACACGTTCTATACTGACCCCCCCCCCCCCCCCCCCCTCCATATATATGCAGGCTGGCTTTTTCCGTTAAGGGTGAGCCCTGATGTTGAAAAATGGGGATTTCTTAGAAATTCATTTATTCTGCTGTAGAATGGTATGACAAAATGGGGATTTCTTAGAAATTCATTTATTCTGCTGTAGAATGGTATGACAAACGGGGATTTCTTAGAAATTCATTAATTCTGCTGTAGAATAGTATGATAAGGAATTGTCTGATGTGTTACAATATACTTTCTTCTCTCTAAGTATACACCACTTGCTATGTGTCCTTGTAACAATCAATGTTTGGGATTGAAACAGAGCTGGCGGCCTTTCTGCTTGGTGTGGCCTTTGTCTGCTGGCTGCATGCTGCTGTAACACATCAGAAGGAACAGTTGAAATTCAGGTAAAGTTTGGTCTTTTTAAATTGATTAGTCACGTTACTTAATTTCAGTTTTCTTTTATTGGTTGTGTCAGCTTCCCCTTTCACACATACTGATTTGTTCCTGCTACGTTTTTTTGTTAATGAGTTCATTAAAAGAACGCTTGAATTTTACAACCAACATCATAATCAACTAATAACTGATTAATTCATTTATTACTGTGTCATTTTTGTCAAATCAAATGGTGAAGACAGAGAGAACTATTTTCCAGTGCACGTGTTATATCTATGAGAAAGTGTTCAACCATGTCACACAGTCAGTTGGTTAATCATCTTCATCAGCACTAATTGAATTGTATTACTTTTGTTAATCTTTGTTGAAACGGTTCAATAAATTTATTGCATTATGTAATGGGCTTTATTTTCATTGTTCCTGCTTCTGATTAGACTGCATGTTGAAACATTTATCAGGATGTCTTAAGATGATAAATAAACATATGGCATAGTTTAGAAATAATCAGACTGAGAATTTGTAGCTTGTTTGTGTCCACATTTCCACTTTGAAACCTGAATTCACATATTTCCATTGAACAAATAATTTTTGCATTCCCATTCATACTTCAGTACTTCAGTAATTTATTGATCTATACCAAGTGAACAGAGGCCATATTCATGAAACCATACTAGCCAAGTCAGTTAAAGTTGACCGGGATTGGAATCTGGATGGCGCTTTGTGTAAAGCTAGCGAAAATCCGACAAGGTGGAGCCATTACAGTTTACGAGACTCCGCGAAGTTTGTTTGCTGACAAGGCACTCGCCTTTGGTTTTTGCTTTGTAAGGCAGTGTGTATGTGGCCTTTTTGCCTTTTGAAAATTTTTATTTTGAGGTCGCATTTGAATTTAGTTCCCGTGTGCTCCGAAACTGAGAGCCGAACACAAACATGACGTAATTCACACAAGTTCAGCGGAAAGGGAAAGCTACTTCAGCTAGTGTCGTATATTTGAAACTAGGCTGGTTCGTATGTGATACTCAATTTCAGTAACATGGAGATAAACGTGTATCGTGCACGGAGCGCGCGGTGTGCACACAATTCAAATCAACCATGGCGAGGATATTTTCACAACACCCGACTGCCTTAATAGAAATGTGTGAAGCTTAATGTACTTTAGCAACTAACTAGGTTTATAAAGGTATCATGAATGTGACCCTTGCACTGATGAGAAGATTTCTAATCCTTCCACTCTTTTAGAGCTCCCTGTCTGACCAAGGCCCTAATGCTGTCCTCGGTGGGCAAGCTACTGGTTTTACCGGCGGTCATCTGGGGCCAGACTCACATTGAGACCACCATCTTACTGACCAGGGTCTTCATGGCAGCCGCCAGCACACAGGCTGTCACTGGTATGTCAGCGATCTTTAATTATTCAGAATGTGACATGAATAACTCATTCACGACCAAGCCTTTTAAGAGCAACAAGAATAATTGTTTTGACTTTCAAAATGGCAACATTTTTTTTCTTACATCAGATTGCTGTCCTAAAACTATAGAGTGTATTGCATTGTAAATTAAAATAAAAGTTAGAGGATGCTTAGTTGCTCCAATTTGAAGAACATAAGTATGATATGAGAATTTCCACCATATTGATAATTTGAAGAGTAATATGTTTAGCATTATTTTAAGAATTGTTATGAAGATGATTTATATCATTGAACTGCAAAAACTTGAACAAAATTTGAAGGATGCAGCTTTGATCATTTTTAATTCTTGATGAAGATATTTATGGAATATAATATTCTACTTGTTATTTGTTTGTAATTATGAGATATACATCAATGTTTGCTTTTGTCTGATTGTCACAGTGATTCTGGATTGCAAGCACGCCACCAGTCTTTTTCTGGTCACTTGTGGATTCCTGACAGAAGCTGCAGTTCGACAGATCACACCCTCCATAGAGAACCTTATCCTCCCTGGATGACACCTAATCTTTACCACCAGTCAGTTCCAGTTATAAGACATATTTCTCTTTCTCTGAACATTTGAAATAAGCAGAATACAACACAAGAATACAGCAGAAAAGTCAAAGAGGTAGAATGGTTTGAGGCAGATTTGAAACTTTGCCGGAAAGAGTGTAGTCACTACCTATTATAGCTTTCATAGGCAATTCTTTTTGCCTTTAAGAGTGACGCACTATGAATCTACGAGCTGCCCTTATGTTATGCATTGTGCGGCTTGTCATTGTCCTTACGTAGTGTGCATTAGCCCCATGCTACCATGCACTGGGTGGTCCCTGTGTTAAGTCGATGGGAATGAGAGTTCTGAGGAGTCAATGGGTCAAGGCAATGTTTATCATATCACTTGCGGGCAAGTGAAATTGGCAGCCAAGGTATAAAGATTTTATGGTTAGTGATTAAGATCAAATTCTCTTCTTGTGCTACTGTGAAATCAATATATAAAGACCATTCAATGGAGGCAAAGGAAGGTTACAACAGTGAAAACAAATATGGGGTCTTGGAGCATATTTTGGCTCCATGAGGGCAAAAAGAGCTTCGAATATGTTATTTACCTTACAGATTGTAATGCATAGCAAGGTTTAGTCTGTTTCAGGCTTTAAAGGGATAGTCCACCCTGAAGTTAAGTTGGTTTTAATAAAAGCAGAAACAAGAAAGATACATAAGTGAAGGTTTGATAAAAATCTTCATAGGAAAAGAAAGTTGTTTGATTTTGAAGTTTTGATTTTGTGACATCACGTGCGAGGTGCTCTTCCATATGTTGTGTAGAATTTTTTTTCTGGAAATGTCCTTTTTCTCAAAAGAATATTTACCATTTCACCTTTGCATTTGATATATCACATATATCACACATATAATTACACATATACATATCGCTATGAAAAAAATGTATTCCTCCATCAAAGAACAGAAAAAAAAGACAAATTAGTGACAAAGTAGTACACAACATATACGAGAGGATCTCACACGTGACGTCACATAATAAAAACTCCAAATAATTGTAACTTTCTTCTCTTTTTGTCAAACCTTCACTAATATGTTTATTTTTATCTTTCTACTTAACCAACTTAACTTTAAGGTGGACTTTCCCTTTATAAAGTACTTCCTATTTCCCCCTTACCCCTAATTTTCAATCATTGGTCAGTGGGAAACTGCAGTTTGTTGTTTATCAGTGGTCAGGGACAGTAGTGGTAAAGATTACGGGGTCAGTAATCGTGGCATAACCACTCTCACTTAATTTCAGGATCACATGAAGGAATATGATCATTGAAATCCAATGAGACTGGGACCCATGCTGATGATCATCATGTCAGAATGGTTCTGTTGTAAGTAGGATCCTGTATTCATTACAACTACCACTCACCTTAAATAAAGAAAATTTTGACAACATATAAATCAATAACTTGGGTCCAGGGATTTTGTTCTGGTAAGGTATGATTTGATACCCATTTCAACAGTCTCTCTGTTTTCCCACATATCATATTCTCCAGCCTTTTTAAAATAAATGTGTTTTTGTCCCTTCATATGTGTATGTCTTGGATCTCGTATCTGGACAGCTACCCCCTTGGACAACTACCCCCAGGACAATTACCCACCAGGACAACTCCCCCCCCCCCCAGGACAATTACCGCCTTGGACAACTACCCCCAGACAATTACCTCTAGAGCAATTCCTTTCCCCAGCAACTAGCCCCTCCCCCAACTGGATGATTATTGGAACTTGAGATAATCGCTAGTGAGCGAAGAAACCGCGGATCTGGATTGCATGTGTGTGTCCGTGGATCCTTCACTCATCCTGGGGGGTAATTGTCCTGGGGGTAGTTGTCCTAAGGGAGTAGTTGTCCAGGGGGTAGTCATCCTGGGGGGTAGTTGTCCGTGGGGTAGTTGTCCTAGAATCCTTGGATCTATGTATTTTTGGTAGATTTAATGTTTGTGTGAGAGAGTTTGTATGTAAATTAAGATGCCTTTTAAAGCAGAAATAAAGAATTTCTATCAATACATACTGGAACTTTGTACTTGGAGCATACCTTTTATCCATAGAATTCAAGTACCTTTAATTTATGAATACATCTCATTGATAATTCAGTCAAGTGTATTGTTGATTTTGCATATGATATTAGTTAATGGAACTTTGCTAGTCAAGGTAAACTGCAACTCTAAGTAGAAATTATTAGGATTTTATTCCACTTTAATATTCAACCAGACAAAAACATGATTTCAGATTATATGCTATTGATCGAGTCTTGCTTAGCCAAATTTCACAGAATCATCAATAATCACCTCACATATTTCTCATTTGTATAATCAAAACACACAAAAAAATAAATAAACCAGAAAGTAATGGAATAAATGTAACCATATTTTATTATTCAGTCATTGCAATAAATTTTGCAAGGCATATAAGAAATATTTACATTCCTCATTTTTCATAAAAGTAATCAACACATGAATCACATTCGCCACGCATGTAATAAAATGAAGCAATTACATTTCGAATTACATGATTTGATCACCTTCCCAATACATGTATCATAAAAACCACACAGGGCGAAGAACATCCATCGATATTAAGTCTTATTTAATATATCTATATACATACATACATACATGTATCTTGCATCCTTGGTTATAGAAAAATAAGTCTTTATCAAAAATCTGATGTGAGGTGCATAAACACAATACAAACTCTTGGAGTGCTACACGAACTGCAGCAGAGGCATAGGTATATAATATGATACAAGTCTGTAGCTCCACCCCTTAAAAGAAGGGAATTATTTAAAGATACCAACTCTTAAACCACCTCTAATCTCTCTTCATACCATGCAGTTACTAATACAAGATACTTTTGTGGGGGAATATACACATACAGGTAATTACAAGTTTACATCATTTAATGAACACACTATGAAACTGGTATATATGGATATGTATATGATATAAGCTAGACAGTGGTATTTCAACCAATGTGAAAGCCCTTTCTTACTAAGGCACATACCAACTTAATGTTAGTATCGCTAAAGTGCAGCAACCCTGATACACCATATGGAACTGCTCCAAGCCCATGAGAAGTTGATTTCATTCCACAGGAATACACAAAAAAAGGTATTTGGATAAAGAGTGGACAACACAAATCTCAAAGAAACAAAATGAGTGAACTAGAAACAATCTTAATTCAATTTCTGTCTCCCCAATGCCCTTGTTTGAAATGTGATTTTGAATTACAGCTGTTGCAGATATAAAAATTGGTTAAAGCAATGTTGTTGTTTTTTGCTGGGCATCTGTTGCAACAATTAAAAAACACATTTACAAAATCATGTATTACTTCTTCAATGTGGGTGCTCAGCTTCAACGAGTATAACAAAACCTAAAAAATGCAACCGAATAAGAACTCTTTGATAATTTTGTTTCAAGTCATGTGTGCAAGGCATTATATGGATCAATTTCTTCTTTTGTTTCTTATATACAGATATGTGTTAGTTGATCTCATTTTCTTGATAAGGAAGTGAATATTCAAAGTATATCAAGAGCGCATATTTGTCTGATAAATGTCCCAGGATACAACCTGCACATGAAGCATAATACCTATTATGGTACTAGCCACTGGTTTACATACTAATCATAAATGTTTCCATGGAATACCATTATGATGTTAATAACCAAACTACATCATCCTTAATAGCCATTTGATACCACTGGAGGAAATATGTTATGTTTTGAACTTTTTGGTGTTTATTTATAGAGTGATAAATCAATAAATACTATTTCTATCTTTTACCAAATACATTACATCTTATATTGTTATATCTCATAGTGCTCCTGGTTAATCAAAATCAAAGTAATGATGGGTTTGATTAAACATAACGGTTTATATATTTCAATGTTTCATCACATTATACACCAATACACAAAGACACACTAAAACCAACAAAGACCACAACATATTTTCTTCATCATCGCCATAATATATAAATCACATAGTAAAAGGGTTATTTGTCATTGTTTCCATGTAATGTTTTCATTCCGAGCATGTGATAATCAAGGTTTAATGATAAAATGAAAAAAATCAATTGCAGTATTTTCCATCAATATTCAAATGAGTTGTCTGTAAGGTTATGCAAATGTAGTATTTGAAATCTTTAAAGCACTTTGATATTTGGTTTATCTTGGTTAGGCACTAGATAAAATATGTGAAGCAAAACCCAGAAATGAGTACAAAACCAGCACAAACAAATCAAATCACACTTTGTAAATATGCCATCACAAAAATTGAGAATTGTCATATTAAGGCAATCAGTAATCATCAATAAAATACTAAAATCAAATGTGTCATCAAGTGTGTTGGTATTGACATAACAAAGGCAGACTGGTATTGTTTAGATCTTATTGGTAAAAACTACAGAAACTTGAATTTTGAAATTGACTTGATGTACAGCACAAAATTTCAGGGTGAGCATGATCAGTGTATTTTGTCAAAGTTATAATTTTTTTGTAAGTGAATAGAAAAATTTATGTCACAGAAATACAGCACCATTTCAGGGATGTCTCCCGTTATGCACATTCATGACGGTTTGTTTAATAACACACAAAAACAAAAACACTATAAACACACTAAAAATCAAAATGAACACTCTCAGCACCCAATATCAAAAGAGTAAGTAACTAGTGTGTGTTTGTGTTTGTCTTCCTGTCGATACAGGAAAGAGACATCAATTATAATAAAAAAAAATAATAATATACAATTCTTATCAAGCACCATTCACCACATGTGCTCTGTGCTATCAAGTCAACTCTACTCAGTCCAAAAACAGGGGGAATATCAATTTAAATTTGATTTACTGGTGCACGTTGTAAGCTTTATTCAAACACGATCAACTTTGCTAAATATGGATCAACTTTCTTGACATATATCAGTCAATCCATCAAAGCAGAATCTTTGAGATTTGCCATCTTTGTCAAAAGCCTATTATGAAAATTCACTGATATTTGCTGCTTATCTTCTGTTCAGAAATCATGTTCAGAAGTCTGTTCATGTACGTCTGGAGGTATTACAGGGAAAACACAACTTGTATGTCTCTTGTTTTGCTGAAAAATTGTAGCAAAGTTTGATTGGACTATTATACCACTTTTCAGAAAAAAAGCATGATTTAAACTTTGAAGTATCTTCATGCAATGATACATTTCCTTCTTTGCTTGGCCCAGCTAAAACAAAGTTGTACTTGTATTTTTACATGTTTACATACAAATATTTTAGAGTGACAATAAAAGCACTTGTTTGATTAGGGTCACATAAGGCCACTTCATATATGTTAACCAGACATATGAATCAAATTGGTACATTGGGTATCTTCAGCCTGTGATCAGAAATCATTTTAGGCACAATTTTGTTTATGTTCTTATTACATTTCCTATGACACAATGGCAGGACAATACATCGTGCATCACACATCATTATTTTGAAGGATATAAAAAAGGCATTGTACATAAGGCACTTGCTAACATTGGCTACTGTGTTAAAACTTACATGATTGAGGCATATTTAAAAGAGAAAATAACACATTTCTTATTCGCATTTCTCACAAATGGTTTCAATATCTTTAAAATGGTCTCTACTCCAAACAAACAAAATTACATCTAGATTTATGGGTGCAGAAAGTGTATATTGATAATAAACACAACATTTATTATCAACAGTATGTCAATAGAAATATGTATCAAAGCATTTTCTATAGTCAATACCTCACTCATCCCATAAGGTATTGTCATTGAAACATTGCATTTAGAACTGAAGTGGCATTTTTCTGCAGCAGAGAACATCTTGGGGTTTTGTTCACCTACCCGATGCCCAACAGTTGATTCTGAGAAGTGATTAGTTTATATGGATATAATGACTGGCTATTAAAGGGAAGGCAGAGAAAGCCAGAATCACCAATACTCTTCATGTGGTGAGAATGTTTGCTCATGAATAAATAAACACTCAGAGCCATCTTTGGCTGCCTCTAGAGTATCTTGGTTTATTTTTTTTTAAAGACTTACAAAATCTTGACCCTGCTGCATATATATTTTCAATTGCTGTAATTTACCATGAATGGTAATTACAATAGTAGCAGCCAATAGACTTTCAGCATTACTGCTGTTGCTATGGCACTTACTGTCAATGGTATGTTACAATGGTTGAAAACATAATTATATGCAACATTGCCATCGTGTGGGAAGATTAAGCTGGAATGCCCCAACCCCTTCATTAATCTCTAGAACAAAGATCACAAGTAGAAAGAAAAATGGGGCCCGTATGTCCCTCTACTTCCAGACCCCAGATCTATCAAATTATTTTCATCATAATGACATGTGTCATAGGAAATTCAAACAAATTCATGTATTAAAGCCCACCACAATGTGTCTGCTTTCTTCCAGTATGACATTCATGCTTCTGGTAATACTCAAGACATTTATCAATATAACAGTGAGAAAAATGCTTTAAATTTTCTGCTCGAAGGCAACATGCAGGTCGTCGGGTTCCTGAGGGAGCGGTGAGTTTGGCCCCCCCTCCGTGGTGCTGCTGGACACCGAGCTGCTCTCATCGTCCGCCCCGCCCAGGCTACCGCTCATGCTGCTGCCCCGAGGTGACCGGGACGATGCAGGCGGGCTGGTCAACCCGCCACGGGTGCCCGTCGTGGTGCCGAGCAGAGGGAGGTCGTCGAAGTTAAAGCTGGGGTGTTGGGCCTGGTCGCTGCCCCGTCTGCCTGGGTGGGAGGATGGGGGGCTGTCACCACCATTCAGGTCCAGGACGAAGTGGTCGTTAATCTGGTTGCCGATGGCGACCGAGTGGCGCATGGAAGAGGTGCTGGAGAGCTTCTGGGAGTCGACTACGCGGAAAGAGGCGAAACCTGGAGTGGGATAAGGAAGAGACGGGTGAATGAATGAATGAATGATATAAGAAAAAAGGAATGATACTGAAGATTAACTGGCGCCCCTTAGTTACTGAAAGACACCATAACATAACCCCATTGTACCTCACTCTCCCAAGGCAGCATGCATCTATAAAGAAATGTCCCCTTCCCATATACAGCCAAGGCACACACCCCAACATACATTGCTTATGGCAATACATGTAAAAATATGTTCAAAAACACTGTGAAGGTTTTCTATTGCACTTTGATGTTGATGGGATCATAATAGAGGAAAATAAACCAATTCCTTGTTATTGGCTGCAATCGGAAAATATTTATTGATTATCAACAAAAAAATTCCCTTGGAAATATTATTGAGAAGAGGCCTTAGCTTTTTGTACCAGACAAACTGATGCTTCGTGTGAACTGTGTGTATTGCTTGTGTGAAAGAGCCAGCAGCATACAAAGAGTTAATACCGTCACATGACTTACCCTCATTGCCTACCATTGTCCCAACCAACCAAACAACCAACCAATCCAACCCATAAACAGCAATGAAAGTGAAAGGGCATTTTCCACTCTCTGCTGGGGAATTCTTAAACCATACAATACTCCTCCTCCTTCTCTTGTTACCAAAATAAGTACTTAATGAAAGTTATTATTTCAAAATGACATCTTGGCACTTTCCCAGACGCTCCAACAAATCCACACAATGTTAATTATTCTTTTAATACAATGCACAAGGCGGTCATATGAAAAAAATTGCCATCCTGTTTTTAATGATGCAGTTTTATTAATAGAGCATGCACTCTATTTTCAATTTGGAATTTGAAACTATATATCCTTACAACCAACTATTACATCTGTCGTTATGCATGTTGGAAGATGTTTCAATACAACATGAGGTTGCAAAAGTTTGTTAATCTGAGAGTATTCAGTGATATTATATGAAGTTTTCCAAGAGAGCAATTGAAAATTATATAACCTTTATCAGGAAAGTACATTATAATATGTAGATTATAAATATGATACATATTACAAAAGGAGCTGTAAATACAAGTATGGTGTGAGAAAGTTTTCATAACATTTTGAATAAAGGTAAGGGATGGTAAAGGTGAAGATGATTGGACCAGTAAGTAATCATGACAAGACATGCTGCTGCCATCAATGTTCCCAATCTTGTCTGATTCCAACAACTTTATCATTTTGAAACGATCTCTTCGCTGTTGATGAAATCAAACAAGAATGGGACTTGTGATAATGACAGAGACATTCAGCAATGATTGCGGGTTCTGTAATCTTTACGACTACAATCCCTTGCTTGTAATATTTGTAATATTCACATGCACATTATTGCAAAAACATGCATCAAATCATATGAATTTGATTAAACACAAGGGGTACATGCAGTGGTCTGCTAAAGGTACACAATAAAAATGAGGTGTGAACAGCATGTATTCCCATCACATTTCCTGACTTACAAATACATAAAGTGAATAGTACTTCAGTACTAAAATGAACACATACTGGTTCATATATAAGATCAGATGATACACCATGAATGAAAATGTTTTACAGATAAGGCTACAAAGAGTACTCAGAGCCTATACACAGCCATTTTTCATCTCAAGAGCAAATTTCATTGATAGCTATATGATACTTTTAAATTGAGAGAATTTCGTACAATAAACCTTCATTGTATGAAACTCTCAGGGATGATTGATACTAGAAAATGACAGAGTATATGAACTTGCTGACACACTTTGGCAACTTACTGTCTACATACTCTGGTATCATAATCATAAGAATGATGGTTCTTAGTGTACAACATATATCAAAGTGTTGTTTTACATGCATTAACTTTATAGACTAACCCAAAATACCTGGCAACATCATTTCGTCATGTTTCAAACTTTAAGGCAACATTATGTTCATGTTACGTTATATTTTGAATAAAGATTAAGTGCCAAGTTTCTTAATGTAGGCTCTCTATCTAATAAGCCATTAGCGCTCACCACCATGGCACCATTTCTAAATAACCTGGGGTCTATGAAATTATGACCAATAAAATAAAGATGTGGCTGTATTTTTCTCTGGAAAAGCACATTAATGTCACAACATCGTTGCAAAAAAGCACTTACATCAAAATGGGTCGACAATTTTTTTCTTGGATGCACAATGGTTAGATCAATGTGGCGTGAAATTAAGTAGTTGGTTCAGAAATATATCAACTTTTTGCAGTCACACCAGCTACCGAAGATGTGATGTTATGCTTGTTCAATTTGTACTCAAATCAATCATTTTATGTTGTTGAAGCAAGGTTATAACACAAAAAGAACCTTTTAGACAAAAGAAATCTTGTAGTTCTGCTCCTACTTTATTTCCGGCCTGTTACTATGTTGCTCACTACTGGTTGCCTTTCCTAAGCTAGCTGCCTATTTCTCTACAATATACATGATGCTATGCAGCTTAGTAACTAATGCCAATGCATGGAGTCCAAATTTCTCATCTGGCATCCCTGTTTCTTTGTTTTTTTAAGCTTCTTAGAGTCCTGAAAACCTACACTAGAAAAATACCAGGTTACGGGTACTGGTAACTACCATGATAGTACCTACGTGTATTACATACTGGCTCATCTGAAAAGCTATGTCTCCCTGTAATATGAAGGTGACAATGTAACAATGAAAACTAAACATGACACTTTTATTCCTGTCTTGTGGGAGAGATATTGACTAAAAGTTAATAGCAGCAGTACAGAGAAGAAACAGAAATGGGAAGAGGGATAGCCTGGTCTGAGATAGACAGGTAGAAAGTTGGATAAATATTAGATAAATTTAAAGATAGATAGATATAGATAGATAGATAGATAGATAGATAGATAGATAGATAGATAGATAGATAGATAGATGGATAGATATATAATAGATAGATAGATATGGAGATAGATAGATAGACAGACAGATGGACAGAGATAGATGGATAGACAGATAGAGAGAGGGATAGATAGAGAGATAGATAGATAGATAGATAGATAGATAGATAGATAGATAGAGAGAGGGGTAGACAGATGAATGAACAGAAAACTTGTAAACTCAAAGAACAGATAAGGAAATCTCAAAGGAGAAATGGATTTGGAAGAGTTGAATTAAGCTGAGATTAGCACAGAGAAAGTAGGAAGAATGAACAAGAAGTAAAATACTCACAAGTGAGAGACATGAAAAAAGACATCACAAAGTCTAGATTGCAGAAAAGTACTTTCGAATGAAAAGTGAAGATAGAACATAGGAAATTTATAAAACAATTAAAAGAGCAATAAAGAAGTACGAAGTGAAGTAAATCTCCGATAATGAAAGATGGAACAGGAATGGAAGCTAGTAAAACTAGAAGAACTCATTTGATGGGACCATGTCACCTGATGTTGTGATCCTGAAAAGCCGAAGAAGTAAATTGGAAAAAAGAATATACCTTCTGTACTTGCAGCGCCACCAGCCTTATTCACTAGTAAGAGTATACATAGATATCATTAAAGAATCAGTGAGAAAATGGGAGCCTTGGGTATTGGTTCGTGTTGCTTCTCAGCAAGCAGTAAATCAGATACAGATTTAAGTCCCTGCATTGCCTTTCTTTTTTTCACTCCCGAGCAACAAGGAGAACATTTGTAAGGTTTCATTTCATGCACTCTCTGTATTCTACTTGTATAATCATGTTTGCAAACATATCTAGTTTTCTTAGTATGTGTGATTTGTAATTGACATTGCAACATTTCCAATTTCTTTTAGCGTGTAGATTTATTAAAAAAAAATTAAATTAATTTAATAACAAAAAATATTTAAAAGAAGACTGAAGCAATACATGTCTTGGTGTGCTACAAGGAACATACTTCATGAAATTCATAGTACACAATGAAGTCGTATTGTGAGAAACATGCATACCAAAAGTTAGAAGAAGTTATTGTGTCAATAAAGAAGTGCAAGGGAACAAACTATCATGTATGCTCTTGCAAATACTTAAGAGGATGAATTAAGTTGCAAACAGGAGAGAAGAGAAGACACTGAATATTTCATATACACATTTGTATAAGGGTGCATAAAAAATACAGAAAGCAGGTTAGTTTTTTTGGTTAATAGTAATCATACAAAAATATTAATCAATATTTATATATACTAAAGAACATTCACTTCTAAAGAGGGTAGAGATAATGTTAAAAGAACTACAACATATAACAGTGAGAGATAAAATCTAGTGAGCACAGGGTTAATATATTAAGAACCACAACCACACATAGACATGGACGAGAGGGAGGGGGGAGAGCAATACCACATTTGGACATTGACCGACAAGGGAAACAACAAATCTAGGGAATAAAGTTGCCACCATATAATCAGGACAGTGCCAGAGAAATATCCTGATTAAAAGGGTTGCCAATTTGGGACACTGAAGTTTGACAACTATTTTCACAGTTGAGTCCAGTTCTGGGCCCAGTAACATAACGGTTTGCAATCAATCGCAAAAATGGCAATGGCCAGTCAACATCATTGTTGCATGAGCTTTTTGTTAAGACTCACCAGTAACCAATTAGAATTCATCTTTAAAATTTGCGATTGATCGCAAACCTTAATGTTACAGCTCAGATGATTTCCTGTTTAAAATGATCCTGATTAGCCAGTGGCAACTGTAATTGTAGCTGTGTCGCATGCACACTATTTGAACAACAGAGGCTGGGTACAGCTGGGAACAACACATGGACGTGTACTTGAAGTTATCTAAGTTATTGACGTGGCACATGGCAGGTAAGCACAGAGTGGTTGGTTCATCTTGCCCGCCAGCAATCAATACCTTCGCTCTCTATTTAGACGCTCGTCCCCAGCAGGGTCAAATCCAGGACGGCATGGGGAGAGAGTGTGGCGCCCTCTATGCCCACTAGACGATCGTTTGAGTGAGATTCTAAGAGGGAGGGGGGGAGGGCGGTCTGGGTGGAGGTGTTCGGGCAGCCCGAGCTAACCGAGTGCGGCACTTCACCGCTCCCTCGTGCATCCCCACCATTGAGGGCGGTGTCCATCGCACCACAAGCCGCATCCGCCACCGCCAGGTAATGGTCACTGACGGAATGGGCGCGGATCATGGCAACGGCCTCGCGACGGATCTCACGCTTGCGTGATGCGTCTGTCCGAGCTATTTGTTTCTCAATGTGGTCCGGAATATCAGGGTTACTATTCTGTCTCCCTGTTCATGTGTTTTGTGGTGTGGCCAAATACAAATCAGAGTTCATTTTACGCATGCAACGAGGGAGAATGAAGACATTCGTTTTTGTAGGATTTTTGTAGGATTGGAAAGGGAAGGGCAGGGATTGATTGGAAGGGTGGAGAGATTGGTTGAAGAAAATGAAATCAAAGAAAACATGGAAATAAAAAGAGAGGCATGATCAAGATACCAATGATGAAAATAAAGTACCCAGATTAGATGGAAGCAACCAAAATCATGTCAAATGTTCAACTCATCCAAAATTATCCATAAGGCTGAATTGAACGCTGATTGAAGAAATAAACAGAATAATTGATGATCATAAACTTAGACATGAATACATGGGGTTAGTTAAGAAAGGTGTGTCAAATTGCTTTGAGACGATAGAATGAAGAAGGGATCCTAGCATCTTATTTGATATATTTATGCACAGGCCTTAAATGAGAAAGCGTGATTCTGTAGTCAAAAGCTGTTCCATAATTTGTTCATCTTGTATTTCATTATGGTTCCAGTGCATACTTGGTCAAAAAAATAAATGAAAACAGAAGTTTGATTCTAAATACCCTAGATATGTCATGTCACATATTGCACAATTTCCTGACCTTTTAAATAACATTCCTCTTCCTGCATCTGTTTTAATGGAAGCTATCGATGATGGAGCTGAGGTATTCAAAACAGGACAAATTTGAAGTTGAGCCTGCCCGCTTTTTTTTATTCAGGCTTCTTACCCCAATAAATCCTCAACCAGCATTATGTTAATAAGAGAAATTAAATGATTAAGACACAAACACGCAGAGTGACATGGCTGATGACATCATCATGGACTATCGTTAGTTTTGTGCGAGTGCTTTGTGTCTGTACCCAGCGAACCAATGCTAGCTTTCCAAAGTGCATCAAGGAAATCTTACAAGTGTTGTATTAGTATCATTTCTTGTTAAAGATGTTCTTATGCCTGTTGAGCGTTAACAACTATTCAGGATGATTATACAAAATAATAGAGAGAAATGAAAATTAAAAAGCAATGACAGAAAATCCCAGGGAAAACTTAATTCGGAATATTGGAATATCTGGTTGTTTGTCAGCCAGCGAAAAGGAATGAATTCTCCAGACCCATGTAAATATGTTTAGCAGTCCAAACAAATATCAAGAAAATAGTCAGTACGCTGCTGGATCACTGGCCTATTTTTCACATCCTTCCCGTTTTCCTCCTGAAAGCTGTGAGAAGACCTTCTGAGAGCTAAAACATCTTAGAAATGGAAGGGGGAAGATAAGCTCCACTGGAAATCTCACCTAAAAATACTTTGCAAGAAAAGTTCCATAGCTGTATGGACTGTTCAAGAAACTTGAATGATGAGGACATTTTCCACAACATGCCTAACATTTGAGAAACCAGTTTTATGGCACGGTTTCATGAATTCATTGAAGCCTGTTAAACAATATGTCCCTCATGCCCCAAATAGCATCTGCAAAACATTTCCAGATGAAATGTTTGTGTTCCTGGAACCAAAATGGCAGCTGTAAAACATTTGCAGATGCCATGTTTTGTTCCTGGGCCTATGTCGATACTCACTGTGTCTGGCATGGTTACGGTCCCTCTCCTTCCTGAATTTGAAGCTCTTGGTTTTACGGACCAGCGACTTGCGGGCATGGATGGCGTTCTTCATGATGACCGGCTTGTTAGCATCAATCTGAGCCTCGGCCGCAATATCCTCAAAGAATCCTGAAGAATAAAATGGGAGAGGGGCGAGGGTCAAGGTTGAAGAAATTGCAGGTAGACAAATTTTGATTACAGAATTGCACACTCTGAATAAAAATTAGCATACCTGCTTTAAACTGACAATTTACATTTCTGTGTGTTAGAGTAAATGCACAATGTGAGGTGAACAATGAATCGCTGCCATCAACGTGTTTCTTGAGAAACAGGCATGTCCATAATCACTTATTGCATAAAACAATTATCCTAAAAACATTACACATAGGTAACGGTACTTCAGTACCATGCTTAAATCCAGATCTCCCATAGGAAGCATTTACTTCAGAATCATTATTGTTACACAGAAGGGCGTCCACCTGTGAATGACACATTGCTGTCCATGAAATTTTCCATGGTAACCTCAATATTTCATGTAAAGCACATATATACACATTTGTGATGATGGCCCTGGTTTAGTGTTTTATTTGGGATTTAATCACATGACATCTCACTTCAGCAAACTATATAAAATGTAAATGTTGTGTAGTCTGCTGCCCTCAAGGGTCTTGATCTGAGGAGGGGACATACGTTTGAGGTGAGCCACGTTGGTGAAGATCTCAACATCCAGCTGACTCTGCCTCTCTGTGCGGGGCATGGGCGGTTCCATGGCCTTCTCTTCCTTCAGAGCCGATTCTAGCCTAGAGAGGGAGTCCTCTGCCTTCTTCAGCCGCCGCTCAGCGTCCCGCCTCGCGATGATCTCCTCCTTCAGCTCCGCGTCTGTCAGCTCCTTCTGAACCGTGAGGTCCTGGGAGCGTGGGAATGACGTCAATGGTTAGAGATATGACTCTCATAAGCCCATTCATATATCAATATAGTCCACGATTTGAAGGAAAATTTCCTGAACGAATAACCCAGTTATTGTGTCTCCATTAGCAAAATAAACTTGATGGTATCTCAGACCAGAATTGCATCCCATGTAAGAAATTGGTTTTTGGATGGATAAGCTATTTGCTTCGAGTACATCACTATGGAAGCATCTTTAACCAACCAGCATATGTACCTTCTGCAGTCTACGTATTCACAAGAAACAACAAAGGACACAAGATTATTGGTAGCAGGTAGGCTTACTACAATGTCAGAAGTATCAGCGTATGTATTTGAGGTGAAGTCTGCTGCCCTCAAGGTTCTAAGGCAGAGGAAGGAACATAGTTTGAGGAATGGCATGTTGGTGAAGGTCTCAACATCCAGGTATGGCTTGCATTTGAAATGGAAATGGACAGGAATAGCATAATAATGTATGCTACACCCTAAATTTAGGCTCTTGCTGAAAACTTACATCCTGGAGTTAGTTCTCACCATCTTGTTGACATATAGCCTCTCTTCCAGGCTCTCAGACATTTATAATCAAAATACACAAGATTAATTCTTCATTCTTCCTTGTCAGGCGAGCAAGAGAATAACTAGAATGTAAAAAGGCTACTCCAGCCAGGACCCTGTCTTATAAAGAGTAGCAATTGATCACAACTTGACTTACGATTGATATCAATCGTAACTCTAACTATGTACATCAGCGATAAAAGGAGTGGGACTACAATCAATTCAGATCAATCGCAACAGGACCCAGGGCCCTGTTGCATAAAACTTACCATTGATAGCAACTTTGCTATCAATGGCAACTTCTATGGAAACCTTGCATTTGATTGGCTGTCCAGCGATGTAACCATGAGAGTTACCATTGATGGTAGAGTTACCATTAATGAGAAGTTTTATGCAACGGGGCCCTGATCTGTTTTATCATAGAGCTTGGGTTAGAAATACCCAGCAGCCTGGGAGACAGGCTACTTGATACTTCATTGTAACATTGATATCTTCCTGATAGCCGAGGCCAAAATCAACCATGGACTTGCATGTTAGAACATATCCTTCCAAGGCAGCAGACTTTATGACCATGGTTATAAGTCAGAGTTGGCTTTACACACAGGATATGACTCTTGAGGCTATTGTGTTGTTTAATAATACGGGCTTAAGATGAAGGAGCCTGTTGGAAGGTCTCACATGTAACGATGACTCGAGCTCTTTGGCTTGCAGGCTGAAGCAACGCTTCTCTTCCTCAAGGATATCTGCTTGCACCTCCTTCTCTTTTAATCTGGCGGAAGAAGGGAAGAATGGGTCAAGTTAAACATACACGGGGCAGCAAATTGATGCCACTTCAAGTCAATTTTGGCAAAGTTCAATGACCTATGACCTCTAACAAACTTGACCTCCAATCTACAGTCTATCTATATGTAGTTATCTTTGTATCAAGTTTGGTTGAAATCAGATTCTCACATTTCCATTTATTTGGAGAAAAAAAATTGGGCATTTGACTTTTCTGGGATTTTACTCAAGATGTACCTCCATGTACTGATCCATCTTTGCACTATGTTTGGTGGGAATTGGATAATAGAATTTGTACTTATTGTGGAAAGGATCAATTACCTTCTGCAAGGTTCATTGACCATTGACCTCAGTTGGAATTGACCCCAAATTAAGCAGTTCATCGGTGGCATGAATTAAACACTGGTACTAAGTTTGAAGCAAATCTATTCAACAGTTGTCCAGATTCGGGACAGATGGAAGGATGACTTCCAAAACATAATACCTCTGATCACTTCAAAATGGAGGCATAAAAATGGTCAAAGGTTGTCAGGAAGATTTCCTGAAAGAAATAACACACTTGTTGCATCTCCATTAGCAACAAAAATAGTATCTGAGTGTCCTAGATCAGATTTTTCTTTAAACTTAACATCCTAGATCAGAAATGGGTAGTGTTTCCAAATTATGTCCTACTGAAAATGTGTCTTTTCGCACCTGTCCTCAATGACGCAGAGCTCATTCTCCAGCAGGTTGGTCTTGTTCTCAATGTCCTTGAGGTTGTCCTTGAGGGCATTGGTCTCAGACACAAGGGTCTTGTTCACACTGTTCAGCTTCTGCATTTCAGCTTCTCTCCGCTGCAGGTCCATCTCCTTCTGCTCACGCTCTAGCGCCAAGGCCTGTGCAGTGGGGACGGAACCAAGAGAAAAGAACATTAATGGTTTGGGCTCAGTAGCCAGAGGACAATGAAATTGCCATGGTGATGGGTCATCTCTATCTCTTTATCTCTCCTCCAGGAAGCTATCTTAAGTTGGATATTTTTCTCCTGTCATCTCCTTTTCACACAACTCTCTTCCCGTCCTCCTGATATCTATCTACTCTCATTGCATTAAATAAAATTGCATGTACATACAGACAATAGAGAACAGTATTATCTGATTTCACATAGTGTCACCTTCCTTTCTCTTCTTTTTCTCCTCTTCTCCCTTTTTTCTCAGCTTTTTTTTCTTAAATCTTAATCATACTCCTTTCATACTTCTTGTCATTCTTCCTCTCCCTCTTCTCTGCTTTCCCTCTCATTCACACTTCTTCTTCCCTTCACATAGCTGCCAATCTCCCATAACAACTTGATTCAATTAAATATTGTATACATGTAGTTCAGAGAAAGGTCTTTGACAGTGATATTCAGATTCAAAAGTTGTTTACACACAACACAATGCTGGAAATAACCCAAATGCATGGCTTATCAGAACAGAGCATATACAGAACATGAAGACAAAAACAAATTAGAACCAGAGGGACATGCGAAGACGAAAAAACAGGAAGAAAGGAAGGGAAGAGGAAAATGAGAAGGAAATTGGTTGCGAGACAGGGAGACGGCTGGAACGATCAAATCCCCTGTGCTGTAAAATCGCTGACAAAACCCAAACCATTTCACCGTTGATACTGATCAACAAAGCAACGTGAGGGGCATTATTAAAAAGAACCAGCGATCAATAATAAATGAAAATATGATTCTCACTTCTTGCAAACAGGTTATTATCAATTACGGGCCTTTCCTCCACCATATCAATTCATTTCTCGCTCATTACAGACACCAAGCTGACTCAGGCACGCCTTAGTGCTTCAGTGCTTGAATGAACACTTCTTCACTGGGTTTGCTTGCCTGTGGAGCACAGTCAAGACAGATACTCCAAAACACAGTTACATAAAAGCTAGACGGATATTGAATATCTCCTCCTTCATTTCATTGCCAGAGTTTCAATTTTTTTAACCTCTTACTGTAATTTCATATGCCTGACGTGGAAACATCTGATACAGTATCTTCTATCATTTTCTGTTTCTGTTTTTTATTTTAAATTTTTTTTTTTTTCTGACCTGCAAAAGGGAGGCACTGTCTTTAATGAATTTATTATTTTTAAATGATTATTACTATTGAGAACATAATTGTACATAATTCCATGTATGCGTGTGTGATGTCAGCCTATCCCATACATGTGCCGTAAATCTGTTCTTACATGTACAATGCTGGTAATGTGAACATCACACTTTTTTAAAGCCAGGATAATGTATCTAGGCAAATTTGCATGTAAACAAATCCAACCATGTTTTAGATTGTAAACAATACATTTTCAGATCCCACTCCAGCACATTACAAAAACAGCTGACAGAGCTGACCCTTAGAATTAAGAAATATGCTTTCTACTCCACACCCTTCACCTCTGCAGTGCAAGCGTACATCAACACTAATTTTGAGCATAATCCGTTTGAAACATACAATGATGAGTCTTCCCTCAAGAATGGCTGAACGTAGCCGATGCCTCTCTACCTTCATTCCACCCAAAGCTCTTGGAGGGCCTGTTACCACAAGATTTGTAATCTGGGGATTAGCCTCTGTGGGGTGGGTGAGTGGGTGGGTGTGCAGAAGGCCTGTCATTGTCTGCTGAATCAGAGGGGGGCCAGCAGGGGAAACCTCTGATCCCTCTCATATAATATACGAGCCTATAGATATTTTTGCGTACAGATATTTTCACAAATGACATGTAACGATTCCGCAGTGATATGCATGCACTGCTCCCAGGCACACTATATAAATGGGAGAAAACTAACTGCATCTACGTGCACATGTTATCGCGACCTGGATTATACGCCATTGCATGCACTACCCATAGTATATGCTCTACCCTACACCCCATTATGAAATCTACAGTACTTCTACATTTACATGTTCAGTGAGGCGACGGACATGTGCTTAGTAATCAGGATTATTCTGGCAATATTTTCGTGTGTTGTTAAATTCATGACCCTACAGCGAATAACGAAATTCATGAAAATAAAACCCACACAAAAATAGCAACTCATACAGTCTTTCCTATCAGGACAACATACATACAGTATTAATATAAACTTTTCAGATAAGCTGTTATGTAGGTATATATCTTGCCAATTGATCCACATAAATAAAAATAAAAATGAATATCAAATCACCAAGCTGTGAAGCCCGTGAACTGCCAGCAATGCATGTCAATGGTAAATGTGAGGGTTAAGATTTGAACTACCCTATCACAACTGCACGCAAATCATTCAGCGAAATATGAGCCAACCATCCAACAAAGTATACTTTTTATGATTGATGTTAACACATGAACATTTAATGGAGATATTTTATTAGATGTAAAGAAGGTTAAGTTACATGAATGGAGTATATGTGTACTTTGATATGGAGATAGATCAAAGATCGCTTTCCCTGAAATCAGGATGTCGGGTACATGTATATCTGGCACACTTCCATCTATGCACTCCTATCATTATTCATAACGATAGCTCTGCAAATGTGCTGTAAATGACAAAAGACCATGCACTTAAATAGTGGCTCTGCTTCAACCCTCGCCCTCCCACTTCCCCTTCCTCAAAAGCGCTGGAGATAGGACACATTTGTTCCACAACTGTTGTCATATTTATGTTCAATCCATTGCATTTTCGAGGTGAGTCAGGGACTTTTCTGGGTTTCTGAACTTTAAACAGCAACAACCAAAGGTGTGCTTGCCAAAGTAGCTGGCATATACCAACCATGTTCACCGCAAAGAACAATAGCTAATAACAAAAGTATCAATGTATGACTAATCCAGTTACAACAACTAGTTTGCCTAGTTTTAACTCATAGCTATAAAGGGGTCTCTGGGAAATACGAGAAGACAAGTAAGCTATAAAAGTTCTATTACTAGTGTGCATCAGCCTTTCCTGTTGCCTAGGGCACCTTACTGTTACTACATTGTTGAAAACACTAGCAGCATTTCCACAAAAACAAAGTTCATCCCAACACTCTAGAAAGAAATATTGTTTCTTTATACAACGTATCATTAGAAAGCTTCCACCTACAGAATTCCACTGTATAGTCATCCTGAAGAGGTATACAGAGAGCTACTGCATACTGTTTCAGAAGACCCATCTCATGAATTCATCATGAGTAGACACAGGCTTAGATCTAAGAAAAGTGTCATATTTTTTGTCCATTATTCTCCTCCAGCAGCTAATCTGGATATATCTCCCATCTTTCAGCTCGTGGAGACCCACCCGCCTTGCACTAGACCTTGATCCCTGTTTGGTGATTGAGGCATGCCCCGCCGTTTGACTGATCTATCTTGTAGAATCTCATGATGCACAATTGTGAACAAATAAACACCGCAGTCTGTTACCATGGCAATCTGCCTTGATGGATCAGGGCAAAGTGGATGTACATGAAATCAAATATATTCTGTGGTATGTCTAACCCCGTGGGATTTACCTACAGATGAGCACATTGCGAAACTTGATTCCAAGATGCTATGTCTTGGCTAAAGTCCCTCATTATAGTATTGGACTATTGTGCAATAACGCAGCTGATTATTTGCTCTGATTCGACCTTCCCAGAAATAACAACATGAGACAATAAAGTGTATGTTCATAATTTTCTGTGTAATTCAACTATTACTTGATTTACTTCCCAAGGAAAAAAGCATTGATGATACTGATATCATTGACCAGCACATTTCATAAATGTTCTGAGAAGTAACATGATACTGTGAGTGATATTTCGCTTTTAATATGTCTATTTTTAACGACTTGGACAACCGTAAAATACTTCATATCATTATACACCCTACCCCATAAAGAATTGAACTCTCTCCACTAATACATATATGAGGCAATAGGCTTCGGTGCGTTGGTATATTGGGTCACGCACAGGCACATTGAAAAAAATGGGAGCCTTGTCCCTTTAAATATTGGCGAAAAGGCATCTACACCACTCTACCCCCCTCCCCCCCACCAGCCCTCCCCACCAGCCCCTACCTACACATAACCCCTACCTACACATAAATGAGTCACTTTGATTATGATATCAATATCAAGATACATGTACAAAAGGCTGTATGCACTAGACTAAACTTTCGGACGACCCATCAAACGTTCACAAAAACAAATGTTCAACAAAAGCCATCTAAAAGTCTTTCACTCTAAAATCTTTCACTACATGTTTTTATTCAATCCAACTTACAGTTCTTCAATTGTATTCTTTTCAATATACTGTGGTACTGACACAATTCCATCTCTTACCCCTCTCACTACCAAGCTTTGAAACCCCCCTCTGACCTACCACTCATCTTCATGCAAATTGTAATGAGAGACTTAGAGACAGCCAGTCCCTTTTTCAGATCACCACAAAACTATCGAAACATTGGCAAAACATATAGAGAAGTGCTAGCAAGCTGTATATTCATAATTTGAAACTGATAATGCACGTAAACAACGTCTGATTAATAGTCTTTACCTCAGGCTCTTAGCAGTTTGTGTTGAAATATCTGCTTTATTGATTAATCTGTTTATTAAATTATGAAACGCATTATGAAAAAAAAAATCTATAGAAGGGATCATCTCCAAAGTTTAGTAATTACTCATAAAATTAGGATTTCACACATGCATAATAACCACATACATACTGTAACAAAGACTAATACTTTTTTCGTAGCACGAAAAAAGTCGGTTTGAAATTTAACGGCTGCAATTTTTACATATACAGAAAGCTTGTACATGCTATATTCTTAGAAATGGTCTTGAATTTTCTTCAATTTACGATCATGATAGACGATTTCAAATTTTAAGCTTGCAAAAGGGACGGACAATCTTTTAGCTTGCAAAAGGGATACACCATGTTTGATATTCTGCAGGCATGTGATTCAAGCAAGATCCTACAGCAGCAGAGTGTAGACTGAAGGTTGCCTGTTTGATAGCATGGAGTGACTCACTCTTTCTCTACTGCATAGAGAAACTCATGCAAACTATTACCAGCATACAGAGAGGAAAGGTTACAGGATGCGATGGAATAGATTCCTTCCATTCCCTGCACTTTATCACACTTTTTTTTATATGTCATGCTGCTTAGTAACTTTCCACCCCCCCCCCCCCCCCCCCCCGTCATACTTGGGTATATTTCTTCCTTATCCTTCAGCTACTATTTCACTTCCACTGATCCACATCACCACCACTTCTCTTCATACCCCCTTCCCCTACTCCTCCCCCAACCCCCACCCCCTCCTGACATGTTATCTCTGTTCTTCTTCATCTCTTCAAACATTAAAGACCATCACAGACACAAAAATTTTGCAACGATTCTGCCTTCTTAAGAGCCTACTCAAATTGTGCTGTCCTCTTTCTTACACAAATCCTATGACAGCCCCCCCCCCCTCTACCTCCCTCTTCACACTCACACACAAGTGAGACAAAATGAAAGGTACATAGAGAAAGGTAAGATATATAGATATTCACATGGACTGAAAGACTGACATAATATGAAGCTGGGTCCTTCCATCACTTGATAGAAATAGTCAGATGTGTAGATAAATAGATGGATATCGATATAAATAACTTTATTCATGCGACCTGTTTCCTCCCTACCTTGATTCCTTTAAGGTAGCTCTCTGATGCATGGCTGAGCTGCTCTTTCTCACTGGCTACTTGCTGCATGGCATTCATCGTTTCCTGGAGCTCACTGGCAAGTTAGCATAAGGGAAGAGAAAGATTGTTTCTATGTGGTTCATTTAATTTCATGATGTATTAATAGATATATACAAAAGTCTCAAGGCTACATTATATTATCACTCAACTCATATAACTACCATCACAATTAACCCAGTACTGGAAGTGACCTCCCCTTTTCAGTTGATAACACAACGATAGACGAATTTACTTCCTGATACAATTTACAGCATACATTTTCTAAAGTTCAATACCAATTCACTAAATTTGTAGTACCAGTCCAACGATCTAAAGTGATCTTTAGATGTAACAGATACATGTATATAAATCTACATTACAAGTATGCATAAATCACAATACAAAAGTCTGGTCAACACTGTGTCTCACACAGCTGTCTCTTTGGTCCATCATCTCTCTACTACACAAGATTGATATGATCGCTCTCTGAATGTTAATTGGGTGGCTTTACAGCCAAAATAAACCATGGGATGTTATACCTTCATAGGCATATAAACAAAAGGTGGCTGCGGACCATGCCAGCTATGCGAGGACCGAGAGCCATGATTCCATTGGGCTTATCATACATGCACATGGACTGTATGTACTGCACTCACAGAACAATCAGTTCAAACAGACAGACAGACACTAAGACCGCATAAGTGTTAAAGGAAAAGGTTGTTCTCATGTGAAAATTTTCAAACAAAACCAAAACTAGATATAGTTCAGTAAATGTTGCTAAAGCATACTTAACTGAGCAAAACAATAAAACTGATTTCTAATTAAGATACATTATCTATAAGTGATGACTTTGATTTTTTTAATTAAGTACAAGATTTGACACTATATCTATATTTTTTCTAGTCTATAGTTTGCAACAGTTACATCAGAACTAGTAGTGAATCTATATAATGCACAATGCCATCTCATCATATCAAATTCAATTTGGATGATTTCCTCTTCTCTATTCAGTTGCAACCATGCTGCCAACGTTTTGGTGATAAAATCTGCTTGTAATTCATCAACGTATGACTGAAATTATGGGCCTAATATAACCCCCTTGTGCTCCTAAATTTGGCACCTTTCTTGAGTTATTGCCAACGCTCATAAATCAATCATAATATGAGGTATGAGGTTTGACGGATGGGCCAGTAAGTTTGCCTTCAACTCTCACTAGATACATGCAAGCTCGGAAAAGGTTGCAGAACCAAAGTGTGACATCACATGAGCATGTTGTCATGACAACTGGTTCTACACCTTGTGTGTTCAGAGTGGTGACTCTACAAATATCTAGAAAATGCTAAGTAACATGGCCTGCATTCCTTAGGAAAATAAAGATGTCTCCAAGCAAGTATGATTTCACTATTTAAAAAAACAATGAAGGGAGAATGGGGGGGGGGGGTATGCTTACCACCATAATTACCACCTTTGATCTGATTTTACCAGGGGGAGGGGGGGCATAGTACCCCCATCCCCTTCACCCCCCCCCCCCCCCCCCTCCACTCCCATTTTAATTCCAGCACTGGATATGCACATACGTGGAGAAGCTTACCCAGGAAGTGTTTAATTAGCATGGGCACATTCATTCAACAGGTACTCCTAGCCCACAATGTGTCATAGGCATACCTGGACCATCTCTCCTTCCCAAGGGAATGGGTGGTAAACCTGTTCTTACGAACCCTTCTACCCAGGCAGAACCTGGCTGTGTTTGTCTGTGGTTAGCTTTTCCTTTTCTATGAATTAAGGAGAGCGGGGGAAAAAGACACTGCCACCTGCTTCTTTACTCATATCAAGAGTTTTACTTTGTGTTTTAACTAAGGCTTTATTTTTCTCCTTTTGGTTGATTTCATTGTGTGAAATAGGTGAGTTATGCTGACCGTGTCAACACTAGTCAAAGACCTCAATCATTTCCCTCATCAAACACATACAAAAATTGTTGATATTAAACTAGAGACCTTAACACAACTTGAAGGTTCGATTTTAGGTTAAGTTATTGTCTAATCACAAAAGATGAATGGTAACTACTTACTGCTTGGTTCTTTCATGTTCCTGTAATAACTCCCTCGCTGTGTTTTCGATCTTCATCTTCTCCTCCTCCAGTTCAATGGCAATCTTTTCCAGCTCCTGGGGTGAAAAGATTTGTGTGAAAAAAAGGAGAAGACGAATTAACATTTAGCTCTGAGCCACTTTAAGTCCATGAAGAAATGATTCATAATGATTTAGTTTTGCTTCTGGTATTCCGAGAATTTGAGAACTTGTAAAACACATCAATATTAACAAGCAAAACATGCTAAGCACCTCATAAAATAATTATCACACATTATAGATTACTTCCAATTTAATTAAAATAAATAACATTAAACAACATGTAATATTAAGTGTTTCATTATTAATTTCACTTATTGCCATGCCGAGTAGTCAGTCTATTCATGTCTCAGCTACATTTATTTTTGCCCTTTTCGCAAGTGAAGTAGACTTCCTGTTTGTATCCTCCTTCAACTTCCTGAAATTTATTCAATTACATGGCCTGAATTGAGACATTAATGACATTAATTGGCTGTGAGAAGTAAATTGTGTGATTGGTTTAATTCATTGAAGGGAAAGTTTATTCTGAGAGCATTGCTTTCAATCCAAGCAGATACATCAGAGAAGTGGTCAGTGAAAGTCTGAGCAAAATATGACAAGTAATTAGGCTCTTTTGAGTCTTTGATTAATGAAATTTGAAATTTGAAATTAGCAACAATTGATATGTTTACTTTTGTTGAAAGCAACTTTCATCAACTGTTCCTTCAGTGTTTATGAGGCTTTAGACAATGATATTTCAACAAGTATAAATACTTCAAATTATCTTTATATGCAAAAAGGATTTATCAGTTATGCGTAACATACAAAGCCCTCTGAACGTGCGCGTGTGTGTGTGTGTGTGTGTGTTTTTGTAATTGTGTATGTTTGTGATGTATGTGTTGTGGGTATGCGTATACGTGTGGGGGGGATGTATGTGTATAAGAAGGGTGGGAGGGGGGACAGACACAAGGGAGGAATAGGTAGGTAGAGGGGACAGGGCAGATGGAGGGATATGAGGTCAGCAGGGGCACTTGTTGGTCGAAAATGTATATTATATGATTCCATTCCTTTATTTTATTATTCCTTCTATTTGTTCATATTAATTCAAAATATTAAACATATATGAATTATCTAAGTTAATTCACTTTGTGACAATGGTACAAAGAAAATAATATATTTTTGTTTATTGTGATCAAATATGTGATCAAATCTGTAACTTTTTGTTAATTTTTAACCGCAATACCAAGTGGAATTGCGGTTTATTTTTTGTCATGTATGATTTGAATGGAATTGAATAAAAATTTCTGACAAACAAAAAAAAAGTGTGTGTGTGTGTGTGTGTGTGTATATGTGTGGGTAATACAGCAGTGTGTAGCAATGTGAAGAGAACTACACTCTGTAAAGCAATGATGTGTTTACTAACTTAATTAACATATGCCAAATAAAGACACACATATGTGTACACTTGTTAATGCATATAAAATGTAATCAGAATTTCTTTGAAAACTGGTGAGATCGTTATCGGCACAAACTTTTTCCAACAGACTTATTGCTGACTGTATGTCTGACTCCTACACATACATGTCAATTTAATAATGCCACTTTATGTTGTATTATGGGGGGTATAATGAACATTCTTCCTGTGAAGTTCCATGTACTCTTCTCTCCCTGTATGTGTCAATGTCTGTCAACACAAAAACATATAACCACAGGTAATCACCCATCATAATGCCCCTTTAAAATTGAAATTACTTAATAAGGGAGGGAAAGGGGCACTTGCTAAACACATTCTTCCTATAAAGATCCATGTTCTCTTCTCTCCCTTTAAATCAGGGCTGGCTATTTGTGTCTGTAATCATGAAATACACAATGTGAAACCGCAAGTTACATTGCTCCTTTGAATTTTGAATTGCATAAGGGGAAGGGGAGGAGCGCTTGTTATAACACATTCTTCCTGAAGAATTCCACCTCTACTCTCCCTTTAAGTTCAGGCCAGCTTTCAGTGTCTGTCACGGTGAAAAACACATTCATGTTTAACTGCAACTTACCCCCTTTAAAGTTTAAATTCTGTTAGTGTGTGTGTGTGTAGGGGGGGGGGGGTGGGGGGTGGGGTGGGGCTAAGCTTGCTAAAAGCATTCTTCCTACCGAGGTCCATGTACTCTACTCAACATGCATTGTCCATTTTAGAAACTTGCTGAAAGTTATTTGCCCTCAAATGATCCATATTTGGAGTAATTCAAAAATTAATCACAAATCCTCAAAATGTTTAGGCCGAACATATTAAGGATTTGTGATTTAATCGCTAATTACTCCAAATGTGGATCATTTGAAGGCAAACAACTTTCAACAAGTTTCTAAAATGGACAATACATGAATTTCAGACCATTGGTTAGAAGATTGCTCACGATCACCTTTTTGAAGGCTCTTTGTCTTCCCAGTACAGTATATTCCCTTTAAGGCCAGGCCGTCTGTCACTCTAGGTGCGTCTTCATTAGCCCGATCAGACGAAATAGCGAGCTATTTTGCTGATCCGGGGAACTAGCCTGAAGTTGCAATCGCGTCTTCATTAAACTCGAAACTCGGGATGCATAAATTATCCCGATGTTCGCACATTGCGCAGTGTGCGACGGGAATAGGCCACGACCGCATGGCTTCGGTTGTGAGCTCGCATTCACACACGTTAAAAAACCTAACGTAAACAATGCCTCGAACGCGCTGATGCATGCCGGGGTCGGGAAATTTTCAGGCAAGTGAAGACGCTCCGAACTAGATCGAGCTAATTCGCGAACTAGCTCGAGCTAGCTACATCTAGCTCAAGATTTCTTGGGAAATTTTCTCGACCAAATAGCTAGCTATTTTGTTTGATCTGGCTAATGAAGACGCAAATAGCTAGCTATTTCGTGATCTGGCTAGCTAACCTGATCAGAACAAACTCGCTATTTCGCCCACATCAGGCTAATGAAGACGCCCTTTATGAAATACACATGTGGAACTGAAAGTAATTACTAACTCACACTTCCCCAAACCAGCAGAGAGCTATTCCTGGCCCCTTGCCTCTGCACAGGGGTGTTGTTTCCCAGCCAAATAAACGGCCTTCAAGCAACAATAGCTAGAGTAATCCAAGGCCTTATATCATGAGCAATACTGAAACGTGTATCAATTTACACTGACTTCTTTGGTTTAGAGCAAAATTAGATTCATATATCCATTCAAGTACATAGATATATGAGAGATAGAGATAGAGAATATATCATTGAGACATAGGATATAGAGAATATGAGGTTAGGAGAGAGAGGGAGAGAGAGAGAGAGAGAGAGATAGAGAATATATCATTGAGACAAATGATATAGAGAATATGAGGTTAAGATAGAGAGAGAGGGAGAGAGAGAGAGAGAGAGCTAGAGAATATATCATTGAGACAAAGGATATAGAGAATATGAGGTGAAGAGAGATAGAGAGAGCTAGAGAATATATCATTGAGACAAATGATATAGAGAATATGAGGTTAAGAGAGAGAGAGAGAGAGAGAGAATATATCATTGAGGCAAATGATATAGAGAATATGAGGTTAAGAGAGAGAGAGAGCTAGAGAATATATCATTGAGACAAATGATATAGAGAATATGAGGTTAAGATAGAGAGAAAGAGGGAGGGAGAGAGAGAGCTAGAGAATATACCATTGAGACAAAGGATATAGAGAATATGAGGTGAAGAGAGATAGAGAGATAGAGAGATAGAGAGATAGATTGATTGATAGATGGATATATTAATTTCTTGATTGACAGTTAGATACATGTACATTGGTAGAGGAATATGTGAAATAGTTTCAGATATCAATCCCTGGCTTTACCTTTGGCTTTAAATCCAGAATGAAATGCCACAGGTATTATTCTGAGCCCCTTGGCATATTCCATCAATCATGTACAGTCAATAAGCCCAAAGGTCACATTTTAGTGGTGACGCCCTAAGAATGTGTCTTGGAGGGAAGGGACAGTTACTGCAGGAAAGTGTGATGTACAAGGGAATTCCCCAATAGGTATGAAGTAAGCTACCTAAACCTTGAGCATGGATAAGAAAAATTATAATCACCAATATATACACATGAGTGCACATTGAGAATACACATGTATACTGCAGAATGGACACACACTGACACAGGGACATGTTTGCGCAATTACCCTACATGTATAAAAGTAATAACTGTATAATAGTATAATAGCATTAACTGTATGAACTGCATGCGGGTAGTATGTATGTGGATTATAGTACATGTCAGCACCTAATATTGCACAATGCACTTCACACGTACAAGGGAATTCCCCTACAAAGATACTGAGTCAGTTATCCATGGATACGGCATGTTTCATTTTAGAACAATCGCATGATTGTGTGGGTAAACAGCTCAAGTCAGTTGTTAACTCTTCTTCGCAGAGACACATTTTTATACATGTACATAGCCTATGCAGATAACCTAGAGTTGAATTCAACATGCATGTACTTTTTAATGGGCTAGCAAAGTACTGTACTAGTACGAGTATCCAAAGATTTGGTGCATCACTGTTTCAAGTGCGTAGTCCTATCACTCAATACAATAACACACACACAGAAACTTTCTAACTATTACAGTAACTCAGAGCTGGCAACCCAATATCACAAGGACAGAAATACAATAAGTTTTTGAAAATTCATAACTTTTCATATAATTTTCCAGATTTTCCTCATAAATGTAATGTAGCCAATCTTGTCTTGTCTTGTGACCCCCTCCCTTTTTTTTGTGGGGGGGGGGGGGGGGATGTACAAGGTCTTTAATGCTACTTGGGTTAAGGCCTTCATTTCCATTTCAAGGAATTGTTGACTCATGATAAGCAAATTATATCAATTTCTGCAATGATACATGAAGCTTGTCAGATGATGAAGAATGCATCATATTCAATTTGATTCTTGATTAAATTTTGTTTATGCAGGATTAGTGGACATGAAGTTCTGTACTGTATTTCATATGAAAACATAGCTTTCACAATAAATCACATCGATGTTATCAAATTCTTTCAATGCATATCACTTGTCATGTTTCTCTAACACTTGCTCATCTTTGAGAGAGGCTGATGATAAACCTTATAACATATCACCTGACTTACATCAAAATCCTGAGAATGTGGCTAAAACTTTCTCAGCTTCAGAGCATTACATCATTTCCTCAATGCACAATCCGCCCTAAACTGTGCAAACACTCAGATCAAGACTTAAAGTCAGTGATACCAATCTATTTCCCCTCAAAAAGCAGAGAATTTAGACAATAATTCCTGTCATCATGGGATATACTGCGAAGAGAGATTGTCAGTTTCTTCACATTATCTATCGCAGCTGACTATCGCAATTCCCTCGCCCTTCCTTTGGCTCCCATATTGGCTAAATTTAGCAGGTTCTCTGAAGAAACAAACCTTGGCATAGAATCATGGATAGTGATCTTCCTCAAAAAATGGACCATGTAGCCTAAATTCCTTGCAGTTTTTTGCTCTATTAAAACTTCATTTGCCACGTAAACTTATGTTTGAAAAAACAGTAGATGGAAATAGAGTATAAATGGATACTTGATAAAACGGATGCGAGATAAATGAAAATGAAAGGTTATCAGATATACCCTGAAAAAACATAACTGGCGCTTCTCCAAAATCTCTCTAAAATTATATCAAAAGTAAATATTTTCTTTGATACGAGACACAAAAAAATTACAGAAGTGTCAGATCTACTCATTAAAAAAAAATTAAGAATGATACATAATAGCAGCTTCAATGCTCCATTTGTCAAAGCTTGTTTTCATGAGTCATGAGGAATTGCACTTCCCCCAAATAACATCCTAAGACAATATTGGCACAACTTCATCATTTCCTTGTTGCAAATTTTAGACAAAAACTGGAAACTCTAGGGACTACATGAGATGATGATGTCACACTAGCTTTAGCCTGACATTGTCCGTTATGCCAATTGAAGGTAAAAGAAGGGGTTACATAACTTACATCAATTCAGCATAACATATACTACTTGTGCTACTGTACATCAATATCACCTAAACAATTTTGATGACATGAACTTACCCAATGAAATCATGCTCATCAAAAATAACACATACATGTAGGCAGGGAATATTCAATATTTTGCCCTGACATGTTTCTACATTTTAAGAAGTCATATCAATTTATGCAGGTAATGTTACATTAGTGATACTTTGTATTGTAGTAGCATATGTCTAGCTGAATACAGTGAAATTATTGGGAAAAATAGAGAGATTATTGAGTTTACATCCTTATTTCTTGGCAAAGAAAAAAGTAAGCTTCAAATAATTCCTCATACTTAAATACCCTCTGTCAAACTTGAAGTGTTCAAATGCAAAGAGCACCCTTGTCACATGATATTGGGCTACATTTGTGCAAAAACATGACAAACAGTAATGTTGAAACCCTAAAGTGAATGGGTTAAACTATGTGTAGGATTCATGTTATAATTGCTTTTGAATTGTAAATCATCGGTTCACAAGGATGTATGCACAAGCCATTCATGTTTGCACTGTAAATGTTTGAACAAATTTCAATTCACAACAGCAAACAATCTAAAGGTTGGCGGGACATATACTTTGTGACAAAAATTAATACAACAGATGCTCCTAAGCAAATATATCCTGCTCAAATACTAACATACATTGCACATATCAGAACAAAGCCTGATGAAATACTTATGTAAGGCTGGAAGAAATTGCGATAATTATAAAGAATGCAACAGTCAGTAGGTCTCCAGACTTTATAAACATAAAACAATGTGACTTGGCAGATACTGTACTAATAAATTTTAATAATACATATAAACCTATTTATAAAGACAGCCCAAAGAAGACAATAAACGTAATATCCACAAGAAAGTGGTATCTCTGTACTGTTTTTTTAACTACAGATTTCAATGAGGAATGATGTTGAAAGGAAACAAGAAAAGATGTCTAAAGGTCAAGTGGTCTAGTCTATTCATGTGGCCATTAAAGCAGTTTTTTATTACATATGTTTAACAATTTCATATTCAAGATTTTGTATGAATTTCAATAAAGGTTTCTAAATGCATTCAGTTTTGATTCAGACAAGCTGCATTTCAATGTATCACATTACTTGAGATATAGCTCCTATGTTCCTGCCATAAACGTTCTTCTTGTTTCTGCCTACTTGGTACTCTGTGAAATACAATCAGGGCCAGACACAGTCTTGCACAATATCAGTACACTGTGACATATCACAAAGGGCTGGAAAGTGATGATGATGAATGCTGTCTGTGGGAAAGGAAGGAGAAGCCGGGAGTGTGATAAGGAACTTTCTTGTCTCGACGTCCCCACCAAACCGATCACATGGAAAGCACATTTCCTGCATGTGTTGGGGAGGGGAGCCGATTACAGGGGTGATAACACTGTCCGACACTCAAGCAAGGTTACCCAACATAAGGCACAGAGTGAGTATGTAGGGAAGGGGAGAGGCGATTGCCAGGACATTGGGATAAAAATATCTGCTATCTCAAGATCTTTCCATCTATAGGATAAATACATGTGGGAATAATGGAGAGATGCCAGCATTTACCAGATAAAAATCCTGCTGTAAGGGGTAAGAAATTATCTTACCAGTCAAAAATAACATTTTGTGAATGAATTATAAAACTACCATCATCGATCCCAATTTCATATCCTTTCTTCTTTTCCTTCCTCTCCATTTTGTTCTTTATCCTAACTACTAGTCACCTTTTTTGTTCTTTTTGTTATTTCTGGTCTAATATTACTTCTGTCATGGCTGTTGCTGTACGGGCAGAGAGTGTGTCTCACTGAGTCAGTGTTGCCTCAGCTCTATTAACTTATCAATGAACTCACAACACAATCATTCACAGAATAACAGACCTCTGAACACTGCATGGACAATGACCACAATAAATCAAGTGACAATGACTCAAACTATAACACAAACTAAGGAAAACCTGAATGAGTGAAAGTACTGTATTACTCCTAAAGTTGAAATGGCACATTATAAAATCAATTTAGAAAAGGCATTGGGGAGTATATTCTTCATTAATGACTCAAACTGTAACACAAACTTAAGAAGACCTGAAAGAGCAAAAGTACTGTATTATTCCTAAAGTTGAAAGGGCACATTATAAAATCAATTTGGAAAAGGAGGTGGATAGTATACTCTAGTTGCTACCAAAGATTGCTTCCATGCTCCCATTGCATATTTGAGAAATTTGCTCCCTTTCACTTGCTATAATTAGTGCTAGTTTCAGCATGAATGAGAAATTGATGTCGGGCAATTTCCCCTACTAGCCCGGAGCCGTGCTTGGTTTGCACACTGATCAAACACATCCGCAGCAGTCATGATCCGCTCTGTAGCTCAAGCTGAGTCACAATCCATGGCAGAAACCCTCTCCTGTTCCATGTACACTACAGCTCAAAGGAATTGGCATAGGGAAAGGGAAAGGGAAGAAAGGGAAGGAGCCGCAGTTTTAAACCGTGGTATATTTTGTCCAGTTCAGCATGAAACCCATTGCTTTAGCCTAAAAAGCATCATGTTTCATGCCGAACTGGACAAAATATACCGCGTTTTAAAACTGTGGGTCCTTCCCTTTCTTCCCTTTCCCTTTACCCATGCCAATTCCTTTGAGCTGTAGTGTACGTCTGTGTGGATGGCTGTGAACCAACCCTCCCATCAAGTTTGAAACAGATATAAGAATTCTACCTGTTTTATGGATTGGAGTCAGTTTCTAAATTTGATCTTTTGACATGTGCCATGTATTGTTTACCATCTGAACTTCTCCTTTGACGTCTTCTAAAAAAAGAAAGAACCGACTTTATACCAATAGGTAACTCATTTGACATATTACCAGTTCTAACCTTGGAGTTGTGTGTATTGATTGTCCAAAAATTCCTCAATAGCGTGCAAAAAATTTAAAAGCAGAGGCAGTTTATTTAATTTGACCTGTGACACATCCCTGGTAATACATCCCTCATCTGACCAGTTTTTATCATCACTAACTTTAAAGGGATCTAATAATTACCATGCCTTTGTTTTCATTTCAAGACAACAATTGAGATCATAACACAGAGTACATAAGAACTTGGAGAAGAAAAGATTAACTTTTCTTAGCAGCCACAATCTTGCTTGCTCGCAATTGTCACTCATACACTATTGCACAACTCAAAGAACACCGCACTGCTTTACTTAATGAAGTTGTACCAGCAGCTACAGAGAGAACTTTTCACTATATCCTCCAATATTTGTCAACAATAAACAACAAGCTACTTAAAATAAGAATGGATGACCCAAATGAATCAAGTTTATGCTAAAAATGGCTAAAAATTCCCTCAGGGAAAGATGGTAAGGAAGGAAGTAATGGAAGCAATAAGGCCCCATGATGGACAGTCTTAAAGGTCATGCACACCATCACCCAAGTGGTTATTGCTGACCAGTCACTTTATAATCATCAATGACTATGTTGGACAGCGACCAAAAACCTTCATGGCTTTAACCGCAATGGATGGCTTCCTTCATGGCTTGCATTAGAACTTGGATGGCAAAAACAAAAACATGAAATCTGTATGACTCAATGGGTAATTCTTGTTGTATAACTGATGACAAGCTAGTACAATGTATGCGTGCTCAATTCAAGTAGTTCTTTCTGATGAATCCATCTTTCAATTGTACTTCATACCCATATTCTCAATTCATAAAATATAACATCTTAAAGGAAGTTTAAATCATACGTTTTCAAGAGTACTGGCTTGCCTCAACATTCTTATTACATGTGAACTGGAATGGCATCATGTAAAATCAGGAAATCATTCCTCCTTCCAGCGTATGGATGAGTGTTTGGATTAATCTAAACACTAAACATGAATCTTACCTCATTTTTATCCATCTCATCCCTGAGTGCTAGAGCCTCGAGATGAAGCTGTTCCCGATACCTCTGGCTGTCTCTGGCCAGCTCTAGGCTCTGTTTCTCTAACGTCTGGATCATCGACTCCCCCAACTCAGCATTCTTCCATGTTCTGCAGAGGTTAGAAAGTTCAGGGGAAAGGTAGAAAGACAAATAAAGCCTTGAATCTCTGAAGAAGTCTGGCATAACAACTCCAGTACTGATCAACTCTCCCTGGGTACATGTACAATGCAGGGTAGGTACATGTATTCAACAATTTCTATGGATTTCCACCAAAAAACATTGAAAACAATTGTGCTATCATTCTATATTACATTATTCATTAATTGATACTATTATCAATATCATAATAATCATCATAAATTTCATTACCATTCCTGGTATTATCATGATGATTATTATCATTTAATCATTATCAATATAATCAATGCACATTTGGAAAATATATCAATTAGGCTGATTTAAAAAATTATTCTTGTTTCAAATTTGTTTTGAAGATCTGCTTGAATCTTACAGCAGATGCTAAAACAGGCTAAAACATCGTGTTTCATGCTGAACTGGACAAAATATACCGTGGTTTAAAACTGCGGCTCCATCACTTCCTTCCCTTTCCCTTTACCCATGCCAATTCCTTTGAGCTGTAGTGTACATTATATCCATCTGTGACAAAACCCAATGATGCAGTGAAACCTCTCGAACCATTCACATAGGATATGGCTCAGGGATACTGAGCATGCATGAGTAAGACACGTCAACACATGAAGGTTGCTGTCACCTGTTTCCACGCCTACAGGTGGAGGATAAAATAACTTTGATAGAGCAGGCTTTCCTCATGTTACAATATGTTACAGCATGAAAATAGAGGGCCCCTGCAATAGTACATGCTTTAAAAATAGTGCATGTTCTGATGTAGGACTATAGAAGTACATTCCCAATGGTTAGTCTTATCTCAAAGAGAAAGACTTTTGAGCCCCCCTCACTTTTTTAGTCTCCCCACTTTTGAGTCGCCCCCCCCCCTCCCCCTCACTTTCCCTCTTTATCTCTCACTCTTGCTTTTTTCTAGTGTCATTCTCCTCTTTTCTCTTTTCATTCTCTAATCTTCAATATGTCCTACATGTAGATGCATGACACATTCTTCAGCAGTGCAAATCATCCATTTTTCCTCCATTGGCATATCTCCATAAATGGCATATCAATCAGAATATTTTTAGCCTACAATTTTTACACAACTTTTCCCAGGCCAAGGAGCCTGACCTTGAGTAATACGTACATGTACTAATGCGGTAAATATGTCATAATTTTCATTGCCTGTGCAATGAGAAGAACAGGCAAGAGTCAGTGAGCTCACTAATACAACAAGGATATATCATGCAAAAATCACCCTTCCCACATCAATGTTAACCCTTCTGGTGTGCCATGAGTGTAGTTTGACACACTTATCCTACAGAACAGCACTATCTTTTGCACAGGAGAGGTTAATAGAAAACCTTTGCATACATGGTGGGAGGAGTGCCAATTACATCGCATGCATGCCTAGGTACAATGCATGTTATTTTTAACTGTCTTGTTCTTTCTTCTTTGATGTCATCATGGCGTACAAGTATAACTATAAATTAGATGCAGCCTGTCCATAAATTTAGGTCCCATAATTATATGGTGTCCTTGTATGGTGGTGCTAGCTGACAGAAATTATCTTTTTAAACTGTTGATTGTCTGATTCAATCACTCTGGCGTGAGCTAGTGAAGCACTCTACAACACACCAGCATTTACAATTTCCATGCCTCCCGTAAAAAGCGAGTGAATAAACCCACGGCAGTACACGCATATTACACAGACACTACATGCACTTTGATGATATCCGCCATAAAACTGCTGAATAATAAAGTGCAGTCTTTATAAGAAATCATATTTCTACACTCATTCTTGGGTTTATGATTTGATTATCAAGGTCAACCACGACCAAGAACAAACTATTCCTTTTGAGGCACACCGTGTCATAACATTGGATCCAACCTTTAAATAGATAGCTTCTCATATCCTATCAGTGTTGACTGGAAATGATGTTCACTATAAAAGAGGATGTTGACTGATTGTCAAGCAAGCTACCTAAAATATAAATAACACTTTGGTGTAACAGGCACTGATATTCTGATTCACTGTGCCTTTTTTTTGTGCATTCTCACTGTCAGCTAGGTGTTGTTTATGCTTACTCATTCCTTGATAGTGATGGTGGGTTTCCTGTGTCAAATTGACTCAAACAATGCAAGAAATGTGACACGAGTTTGAGATTGGATTCAATTGGGAATGATACATGCATCTCAAATGAATGAAAGCACTTGCTTTGACACAACTGTACCTACCAACTGATTGCTATATGATATTGTAAAGGTGTTAAAAAGGTCAAGGTTTTTTTCTTATGATAACAGACATTACATTGAGAAGGGTTTTATCACCAAACATTTCCAGTTTAATAATCAGATTTTTCTGCTCAAATGACTAAATTTTGTGTATTTCCTTTGCCTGCACCAATACATTACAATACACTGTTATGAGTGTCACTACAAAATACTTTATAGCTGGGACACGATAGTCTGATGTAATGGAAGAAATGTGAAAGTTCATAGCACATGGCAGTGTAGTCCAAATCAACATCCCATATGATGCGCTAACTAGCCTATTAACAGTAATAGCCCTGTGGAATTTAGGAGGGGCCAAAGCGATCCCATGAGTTGGAATGTGGCTGGGTATTATCGCATTACCTGGGCATTCAGTCACCACCCAAGACTGCCCTGCGTGACATGACTGCTATCTGCTTTCCTAGATCATGCTGACGTAATTTTCACCACGTTTAACATGCATGTCTGGTGGACATTGGAAATGAGAGGTGGGGGAGGGGCAAGGGCCTCCAGCTAACGCAACAAGAGTGTGTCATGCTGGATATCCAAAGCCTTCTACTCCTCTACAGGTCAGAGTCAGCCATATCATACAAGTGCCTCTGATGTACATAAGTAAAGCACGGTTTAACCTGAATTTTGTTTGAATAGAAAGATCTACATGTGTATTAAGGAGGGAGAGGAAGAAAGAAGGAGGCAGAAGGAAGGAAGAAGAAGAAAGGAGGAAGAAGGATGAGGAGGAACAAGGAGGGTGAGGAGGAAGACGGAGGAGGAAGATATAGGAGAAAGATGGAGAAGGAGCAGAAAGGAAATCAAGAGGGTGATGGAGGGTAAAGGCAGGGGAAAAGGGGAGCAGCGGTAGGTCTACAAGTTGTTGTAGTAGAAGTAATTTTCGTAGCAACAGAAGAAGTAGAAGTAGGAGTTGAAGTAATAGAAGAGGAATAGAAGTAGTGGTTGTAGTAATAGAATAGAAGTAGTAGCGTTAACAGAAGAAGAAGTAGTAGAAGTAGTAGTAGTAGTAGTAGTAGTAGTAGTAGTAGTAGTAGTAGTAGTAGTAGTAGTAGTAGTAGTAGTAGTAGTAGAAGTATTTCAGTAGTAGTAGCACATGTAAGTACTACTGCAAAACTCTTTTATAAAACTTCACGCATAGCAACACGTCCTCCCTTCATAGTAGTGTGACAGGGTTTCTCAGCCATGACACACCACTGAAGGCATGTAGGAGTGAGAGTTTCTTCACCGTTCTCCCTCTGCCCTTTGTCTGTGCTGTCTCAAAAGTCAAAATCAAGAAAAAGCACCCTATGAGCTTGGGGCTGAAAAGTCAAGCTTGACAATAATGGATGACCCAGCCCGAAATGTCCTCCAGGGTGCACAGTGTAAGCAGTCTGGGGTGTAAGGCTGCCCCTGTTATAACAACACCCATTCTAAAGCTTTTTGGTTTTCATTTCCTCCCCGATCCCAGCTCACATACGTCATCAGAGGTTTATTGTTGTAATCAAGGGAAGGAGTTTTTATGATTATTTCATTTTTTGAGGTTCAGCCCCTTTGCTATTCCTGGGGACAATTCCATGAAAAGCATACCATATTTGGTAATGAAGTATTTTGAAAATGTGTGAATACAGGTTATATATAGTTCAAAGGTTATGGTTGAATAAACGTTAGGGAGAGAAAGAGAGAGGGAGAGAAAGGGAAAGATAGATAGGAAGAGAAGGTGCAAGTTAAAGAGATGGAGAAGACAGAGAAAAAGAGAGAAAGTGGGAGAGAGAGAGAGAGAGAGAGAGGGGGGGGGAAGGGGGAGGGATGAGAGAATATCTATAACACCACTCCAGGGGACAATTCCATGAAAATATTATACTTAAAAAATATCTTTTAACTTTCTACTCTCCTCCTCCCCTTCCTTCTTATATCGTTTGGTCTTTCTCTCTCCTCCATTGCATATTTACAATGCAGCAACTTCAGGAGTTCAGGAGTTCAGCAGAAATAACAGAATAATTTATTGAAAGATATCTTGGGGAAACTCTAAGCTCATGGTATACCTCACACTGAATTCAGTCATATGGCAAAAATAACTTCCTAATGATGAGGTTGTAACAACAGATCTTCTCTCTCATTAATTGTGATTCTGTTAACAACACCAGTGCCAATAACCCATACCATTATACCCAATGTCTCCTGATGCAAAGATTGGATCCCATTGGACTTCACATCACATATCTACTCTTCTTGTTCTCAAGCACACTTACATTCTGCCAGATTTGCGCATGATGTCCACCCACTTTTCTCTGTCGTACTCAGTGTCTGTTGCCAGATATATCGAGCCCTGCAGAAAGAAAGAAACAACAAATAAATGCACAACACTATTCATAAAATCATGAAGAAAGTTTAGAGGATTTCTATGATGCATAATAACCATTTTTGTTTTCATTGAACATTGGACATGACATCAATTCCATCATTTATAAGCATGTGAAAGGAAGGATTTTAAGGTATGAATTGGTATAGGATTAAGGTTTATTCACAAGAGAAGAGTTTGTTGCTGCCTTTTGCAGTTAGATGTTACCTTTTTCATGGAGGCAAAGCAAGAAAATCACAGCATGTTTTGTCTATGCCAACGTGGTCCAACGTGTAGATCAAGGACACCAACAGGACTGCCTTTGCACCAAGCGTCAATGTTATACCATGTGTGTGTGAATGCACCCACAATTGAATTTTCACCTCCAATGATATCACAGTCTCATGACTAGGGTGCAGATTTGGCCCACGTACTAAAACTTATTCTAATATAATAATACTTTAACTTTCTACCATTTCTTGGTCCTTTCACTGTGCTGCTTCATTAAATAACATGTAATCACTCATTGAACACTCTCAGTACCAAACAGTCACAGTCCCATATCAATTACAGTCCAACATATGTTATATGGGAGTGGGACTAATAGAGGTTAATTTAAGATATGTTGTAGGTTAATGTACACATGTAAGCTTAATATAAAAACCCCTTTAAATAATACGCTTATCTTGCATGTCATCAGTCAATATGATGAGTGCATGTCAGATACATGAAAGCAGGGTTAGGTCATTTTAATGGCTCATGGGACATTTTAATTACCCCCAAAGCGCAGGTAACACTGACATGATCAATATTGCAGAGTCACAAAATGCATTTGGGTATAGTCAAGTGAGTATTATGTTCATCTGTACGATGCATACAAGCCCCATTTACAAACTCATACATTGAGATTCACAAGTTGATATCTCCATTAATTATTTCATAAAAGCATTACCCACAATTATTAAGAAAATCAATAGCAATTACTGATAAACATTCACACATGTGTCTATTTGCAGACATGTATAACATGTTAATAAGTATGCCTCTTCATATCAGCCGTAGAAGTATGATAATAATGTTATACCAGTAGTTAGTGTTTGATTCTAGGCTTTTATCAATCTGTGTTTCTTCTGCACGTTGTAAATGGGGCTAATAAGTACAGCACCCAGACACAGTTGTTACCACAGTTGTTACCATGCATACAACAGCCTACATGTAGAACCTAGGCTACACGCGTAGCATCGAAAAATACATCAAATGGTTGCAGGTACCTGGGCCTTGTTACATATAACTAACCATGAATGGTAACTCTGCCATCAATGGCAACTGCCGCGGTAACATTGCTTGACAGCCAATCAAATTTCCATAGATGTTGCAACTGCAAGTAAAGTTACCATCAATGGTAAGTTTTATGCAACAGGGCCCTGATATCATGACATCAAAACATGTCTAACCATTCACTATATACACATTCCTGGTAACTATTTACTAAATATCAATTACAATTCAAATCAATTTAATACAAATTTATTCAGCATTTTTATAAAAAAAAATATAATAAACAGCACATATAAACACTTCGAAATACATGTAAAAACAAATAAACATGATTCAAACATAACCATGCAGCCTGTTAAAAAGTGCCTTGGACCAATAGGAAGGCCATGAAGGCCTTATTACATTGGTCCACTACAGTATACGTGTGTCAGTACACTTTGCGAGTGTCACATCCTTGCCACTGTACTCCCACACACTATGACATGACAGACATGCGTGATACAGGAAGCACACGTTTGTCTCAATTCCCAGGGTTGCCCTCTTATTACATTAGCACTGCCAAGCGAACATTATCGTCTCCCAATCGAATTCCCTTACTCCAACTGGAATCCACTACTTACAACTGTATTACAATCGATGGAAGAAAGGAAGTGCAGGCGTGCTGTGCTGCAATAATGTGGGAGTCTTTTCTACTGAATTACATTGTAGTCAGCGATGATCATTCACAATATTTGGGTTCAATTAACCACTAATTATCAACTGTGTCATTTCATAACAACACATAGACATGGCATTTAGAGCATCACACACATTGTTTGTGCAGCTTTACTGTCTGTCTAAATAGATTATGTTGCTTATATTTCAGAATAATTCCATTATCATTAAAAGAGTATGTGGGTTCTGCAACTTCTGCTGTGAGACTAATGACCAAACTTGTATTTGTCTTATTATACTCTTACTGTATATTCCGTTAATTTTAAAGGTGTCACTCATATTGTCTATTTGACTAGGTGGCATGTTTTCTACCATTTATCCTGTACACTTAAAAAAATAGTATTATTGCGAAGTGAACTACCATTTTACTCTTTTCAGAAACAGTATGAATGTGCACATAATGTTGCTAATCTCAAGATTACACCTACTGAACAATGGTAAAGCAATGTTTCGCAGTCAATTTCGCTTACTTTTGAGATGCGGAAGAAAGAAGCTTACCACAGCCTCAAACCTATATGTGTACATGTACGTTTTTTTCGGTGGGGTAGCAGGACTTGACTTACATTGAGGTCGTCGTGAACGATCCTGAAGGCACACATCTTGGTGGGGTCATTGACCATCTCAATCAGGGCTCCGCCCAATGGAATCACACCCTGCAAGGGGGAGAACAAGAGGAAAGGAAAATATAAAATTTATTATCCATATTCATTCACTTCTTAATGGTTCAAGTGATAGATACCAAAGGCTACCATTATGTTGTATAAATTGCATCAAGACCAAGAGAGATGGCACATTCTCATATAAATACATGTACATGACCGACCCATTAAGGATACACTGAAGAAGTTCTTTACCAGTAGCTATAGTGAAAGGGTATCTATAGAATAGTAAAACTTGTAGTAAACAACTATAGCCTTTTAGTATTTGTAAATACTTAAATAATGTAAATTGGTTCTTTCACTCTAATTCTGAAAAAAAAAAACATTTCAAGAATTGGTAATACACTTTACAGTATCATATTAATGGAACTGTACAGTGTAGTTGAATAGACAGTCACGAGTCCATTACTTATTGTAATATTGAAAGAGAAGTGAGGGAACAAGGGTTTGATTAAATTAACAGAAATCGTTACTAATATGGATCAAATAAATCACGGCATTGTAACTTGTAGTACATCTTTACCCAGGTTTCTAATATACCTGCAGGATTATTTTGTCTAATTGTAAAGAAAACGTCAGCATGTGTGCACTTCCAATAAGCCAGTTCGTAGTTACACCATGGTCGGACTATCCACTGAATCACATACTACGAGAATGCAGACTGGGATTTGTTCGTGAAGCAGTGTTGGTTAATCAATGTAAAGACATTTTAAAGCGTGCTCATAACACAAATAGAATCAGGTGCACACGTGGAATGTTCTTTCACTACCTTCACATAGCTGAATAGGTGTTCTCGTATTTGCATGATAATGGGTATAAACGTGGTCGACCGTCTAATGAATTTCCATTTAACTCTGTGAGTGGTTCGATTGACCTGAGGTCATTTGAACCAGCAATGATGTGCTCATGCGCACATTGCAACTACGAACTGGCTTATTGTCCAGCACATTACTCTGGGCAACAAGGCACTGATTCTGACTGCACTGCCATGTTGCCATTTTAAGAATCGATTATTCATGTAGGTGCAGCATAGGCCCATGGGGCAGCCACGGAAAGTCTTAAGTGTGTAAACGGAAAGGAGGGTCCTCCCTTTCTCTTTCTCCCTCCTCCGTAAGCCTGCACCCCTCTTCTGATTGGTTGGGCTACAGGTAACAGCCTGTGCATGAGGCCAGGCAGTGTACTCACTTTACACGTACCTGGGCCCTGTCTTAAAAAAAATGTGCAATTGATTGTAACTTCAATTGCGATTGATTGTACCTTCCCTTGCGATTGATTGTACATACAAATCTCTACATTAGAGATTGGGGACTCTTGCGATGGATCCAGATCAATAACAAATAATGAGACAGGCCCCTGGTCATTCAAAGAGCATGCTTCAAATGAAGAAAAATACAATACTTTGTCGAAGCATATATGACAAGCACTCTAACGTCTTCCAAAACTAGCAAATTCAGGATAAAAATTGGTAAGTAGCATGAAAACAACTATCAGTAGTCATTGATAGAGGAATAGATACTAGTACATAGTTGTGTACACACATGTACAGTGTGTGTGCTAATGTTCAAGTACAATTATATATGGAAGGGGAAAACCTGCTTGAAATATGCTGTGTCACTTTCTAAATTAGGCTGAGCGAAAGTCTGTGAATGTTGCACGCCAATCAAATCATAATAGTCACATAAATCCCTGGCTTCCTCTCCACTCTACGGTTAAAGGGATAGTTCACCCTGAAGATAAGGTGGTTTAAATTAAAGTAGAATTATGAAAGAAACATATTAGCGCAGGTTTAACAAAGATCCGTCAAAGGATAAGAAAGTTATAATCTGTTGAAATTTAAATTTTGTGATGTAAGTGAGGTGCTCTCCCATGTGTTGTGTGCAGCATAATTCCATAAATTATTCTTTTTCTGTTTTTGACAACGTAATGAGATTTTTTTTCATACAGGTCTGTGTGTAGAAAACATACATGATTTATTCAATGCACAGGTAAAAGAATGCATATATCTTTTTGAGAAAATTTACAGTTTGAAATTTACACAACCTATGGGAGAGCACCTCACATGTGACGTCACAAGATCAAAAAAATTGTATCCACTCACAAATTTACATCAAATATTTACTAATTGGTTTCTTTCATGTGTCTGCTTAAAACCAACTTAATTTCAGGGTGAACTATCCCTTTAAGTACCGGTATACACAAAGCTGACTAATCTGTACAACTGTACAAGAGATAAATCGGTCCCAGATGCTGATGATGTCATGAGCTTAAGTATTACCATGTGTCATACAACTTTTGTAGTTTCTTTTAGATTACCGGTACATGTTTCTTTCACTTGCTGATTTATATTCATAATGTTTTATGTTGATCCTTTTTATCATTTTCTATTTCTCAGAAAATGAGCTACAGTGTAGTTTACAGCACTTCATACAGGAATCACTTGTGAAAGTGAATTTGCATCAGGACATTGTAATAGTTGGTACAAAGTCCATGTGTAAAGAAATTCTGATATGCTGGTATCTCCCTCTTGACTTCCTTAATGAAACTCGTCATGCACTTATTAAAGACATGTTTCAATCTCTGAGCAAGCTTCTGTCACAACAAACAGGAAGGAAATGAATGGGAAACACTCTATTTACTTCATACACGACTGTACGCATGTAAATATACCAATACAATGATGACTGCATGTTCAAACTAATTACCATAGTTTAACTGCAGTCTGTACCAAATCATTTTACATGCATTTAAATCTATAAGCAGTAACTAATCTTTGCTCATTTATCTTTAAGGCATTCTTTTCTGAGCCTGCATATTTGGGAACTAGGATTTCTTCATTCATATACTGAGCAGCACAACTCATGCATAATCTGTTGAACAGACAATGCACGACAGACTATAATTTTTCTCTCAATTCGTTATAGGGTGCAATGCAATCAAGCCACACCTCCTTCCTCCTGCATTTCAAAGGTATGTTAACAACATCCTAACTGGACCAGGTTTCATGAGGCCTGAAAACATACCAATGAGCAATGGGTAATGGTTACCACACTCATAGCTTAACATTGCTTCATTCCTGTTTGCCTCTATGACACTATGGGCATGTTTATCAACTCTTTTTTTTGGTAGAATTAAGGCTTCCAAACGTGTTTAAATCCTTTTAAATGCGTTTCAGGGAGTTGATAAACGCAAAGGTGTTTTGATTATGGGGTTTGGATAGCTGTTTTGAAACACGCAAATTTGTGCGATCCTAAACGCGTTTAGAAAAGCGAGATAAACACAAAGCTGTTTTGAAACAACTTTAAACCATGTGTTTCTGATTTCTGAAAACACGCGTGCCACGCCAAGTAAACACATCGATCGCACACTATTGTACTACAGTGCACGTGTAATGGCGCAGTAGAGCTGTGCAGCGACAAGGCCGGTTTTTGACTTGGGCGATTGAGTTGATAAATGCACCGTTTTTTTAAACGAGTTCGTAAAGGCCTTTGGAAACGCATTTGTAAAGGCCTTTGGAAACGCGTTTCAAATTCTGAAAAGATGATACACACGCCCTATAACATTTAACTCTGAATCACCGAAGAACACAAGTTTACTGAAACCCCAGGCCACGAGTGGACTACCTTCATTGATCATCCTTCATGTCATACTGGAAAAGAGCAATTAACGACCACCGGTATTTGAATACATGTGTAAACTGGCCATTTTGCATCCTATCGCCTTGATTACTACAGGCCAATAATCAAGGGCAGGGCTAATGATCTGAGGGATGAACAGGACCATTGATTAACTTAAACAGCGGGGTGTCATCAGTGAGCATGCTTCACGTCATGGCTAATGACTTATGACTAAGTGAGTGGACCCTGTTAGTCTGTAACACATACATGTACAGTACATGTAGCATGACAGTGCAGTACTGGCACGCTTTTAATATTTAGGGAATCTATACCTCATCAAATTTGGCTTCAAATTTCAGCTAGTATTCAGATACATGTGTCCCCCAATCAAAATTGAGGCAGGAAAAAATGCTTCAATGTTTGAAAATACATGTTTAGATAGAACAAAATGTTCTAAACAAACTGTAGGAAGCGAATATAGATTATGCCAAACTTAACATTCACTGACAGACACATTTCTCACTTTGACTGACAGCACATATTGACAGAGGTTTTGGTTTACATACATCTTCAACTGACAGGTTAACAGTGATCATACATGTACATGTAAGTTCTGTAGCCGCTGTTTCATGAACACGTACAGTATGATTAGTATAATGTTTACCAGTAATCACTTGCAGCAAATACAGGTACTACTATTTAGATGACTCATTCAAAACCTACTCAAAATCTAACGATCATTTAAATTCCGCTCAAAGTCAGCTTCCAGTTACATGTACATATTATTGTGAGGTACATGTAGTATTTTTTTTCATTTTCTCTGGTATTTACAAAAAAAAGTCATAACTAGTAATAAATTCTGATCATGAAAATTACATGTATTTCATAATGGGCACCTTTGTTTGTCCACAATGATTGCACCTTACACCTACATTGTACAATACATGGACAATGCAGTACTCAGTCTATCTTGTATTTATAGAGCAGGATAACAATACAATACTGATAAAGATGTTTACACACAAATAGGTCCTCTTTGGTTACAAGTACATGTAGCTAGATTTCTTATTCATACATTGAAACAGTTGCACATCTGTTTAACCATTTTCCCTTAAGTTTTCATTCATCTAACTTTTCTTCTTAGTCTGCTTACATTAAACTCAACTTAAAATACATACAGCACTGTTATCTAAACATAAATAACTGTTTGAACACCTTTGACACAAACATTCAACAATCTTAATGCATCTATTTACTTTTAGTTCTAATGATACGTGACAGAGACAAGCATGTGATATGATTAGGTGTTGGCTGTTGGTATCAACCAGAATGTATTGAGATGTCTTGTGGCATTACTGACTAACATACAGGGAATGTGACATACGTTGTACACCAGTCACCAATACATTCTGTATGTTCATGTGTACCATACATTAACACTCAGTCAAGGACTGCACACACTGCTAATGATCAAAATTGGGTGGTTGAAAGAACTTCCTCAACATGTTATTTTATTTCTCATATAGCATTCCTAACCCCAAATATGAATCGTACATGTGTACATGATGCAATTTCATGTTCAACGTGTATGCATGACTATCAAAATGTTCAAATTCTTCCCTATTTCTTTCAGATTATAAAACAAAAAGCAGCAAAGCCTTTCGGGAGCTGTACCTGTAGCTAGACAATTAAAAATTACTCATCCTACAAGAACTTTAAATATCCAAGGATTTGGCAAGAATGCCAAAAAGAACAATATCCTTCCATGAATAGCTGAGAAGAAGCTTGAAAGCTGTCCTTGAATACAGTGTATGTCTTTTGTGTTTGTGCAATCAGTTCAAACCTGTGAATTCCATACTGTACATGTCATTTCAATGAAGTCAAAATCACTGCAGAAATGCTTGCATACATCAGGAATGTGGAATCCCTGCATACATTGTACATAAATCCTGTCTGACAAAAAGTAACTTGAAATCTCTCAAATCCAGGTGGAATACAAACTAGTACTGTGCCACTGTATTTTATAAACATTCCACTGCATTGTACAGTAGAAACAGGGTGTGTACAATAATAAACATTCTCCACTGGTCATGAATTTATACTACTGCTGAATATAAACGTGACATTTAATTGCATTAGCCTTAGTAGCAGCTTGGTTATAATATATACAGTATACATGTACATATACAGAGGTGATATATCACCTCTGACTGACTGTACATACATGTATATGTACATACATGTATACCAGTACATATAAACTTGTGAAGACATGTATGTACACACACACACCAAGGAGTATTAGTGTCTCTGCCACCTCTCTCCATACAGGATTACTGTGTTTCGTTGATACGTTATACCCCTACAGTATACACACTTCTACAGTAGTACTATAGTTTTAATTAAAGGGATTTCTGCTTGAAATACAGCAGATTACTTAAATCTTTATCATCTACATGTACATGTAATATATACAGTGTGCCACTTATTAACTCACTTTTACATTAATTTTTGTATACCAAATAAATGTTCATTACACAGGTTGCTACATGTATATGAAATTTTTTTGCTGATCTGACATCACATACCATTTGTACATGAATATGACCGAGGATGTAATACCGTATAAAATATTACATGCAAATCAGCTCATTTTGTGCCAAGGAGTCCTTTGTACATGTACCACATGCAATATCAGTCATCCTCATGAGGCCCTATGGGTAGGCAAAATAGCATGCTTGTTTTAGCTGTTGGCAAATATTCACAATCAGGAATTTGGCACTTTTTGTCTTCTCCATTCTTCTGCAGACCCACCTCCAAAGTACAACGTAGAGTACCATTGTAATGATTGAAGAACCTTGGCCGTATTCGGACAATAGGGGATACCATGTACACTGCAGATGCATGTTTTCCTTTTGTGTGCATTCAGTGGCATAATATTTCTCAGCAAAAGAACAATAGGTATATTTTCTCTACAAACATGTATGTTGAAAGCAATTGGAGGACAAAAAAAGAGCCCATGTACTGTTCATTGTAGAGGGTGTCAAGATTACATACAGGTGTGTGTATACAAGCTGTATGTACCGTACATTGTACAAAAGTATGCTGACATTCTCAAACTGACTATTTACGTGTTAGTCCAGACCTAGTATTCTTACTCTTACAGAAAATCTAAAAAGTCAATGTTATTTTCTCTGGAATTCCCCCTAATCAATATTGAATTTCATATTTCAATATATTGAGCATTGTGGAAAAAACCCATTCTAACAGATAAAACAAATTATACTTAACATGAAAGCCAATCATAAAACTGTAAGAAGATAATTGCTATAAAAAATGCAAGTCCCTAAGTTTTGAAAGTGCTGTAAATCATAATCTGACTAGCTTGAGGCATGCAACAGATCTCACAATTTGCCCAGTATAAGTGTATTGCTTATCTTAAAGATTGCCCGTCCCTTTTGCAAGCTTAAAATTTGAAATCGTCTATCACGATCGTAAATTGAAGAAAGTGTGATTCAAGACCATTTCTAAGAATATAGCATGTTGAAGCTTTCTGTATATGTAAAAAAAATTCAGCCGTTAAATTTCAAACCGACTTTTTTTGTACTACGAAATTATTTGAATTTTACACTACGTATCAGTTTCAAATTATGAATATACAGCTTGCTAACACTTCTCTATATGTTTTGCTAATGTTTCGATGATTTTGTGATGATCTGAAAAAGGGACGGGCTGTCTTTAATGCATGTGCAGTACCTTTTACACACATGGCCGTCCAGATACGTGTAGATCAAAAGTCTTTTCTACTGGTAGCTTTTACCAACAATGTTCAGAAACACAATCTCTCCTCGTCCACTGATTCTTCATGATAAATTATTTTGACAGTATACAAAATACAGTTTACATACAGTACCAAGTAGCGGAAATAACAAATAGCTGCTGAACATACTTTGTGCATGTACAAAATTTGTATATATTTCTGTGAAAGTTTGATTTTATGTACATTATGCATGAAGCATAAAAGATGAACATCAGGGAAAGAAAAGCACATATGCTGATTTGCAATACATTTTTTAAGATATCAGTAACTTCTGTAGTTTTTCTTATTGATGTTTACCTTCATAGATGTTAAATGTCTGAAGTCAGCAGGTTCAGATATCTCCATGATCAGGATTGTATTACTAGTACGATGTGCATAATTTGTAACCAATACCTTTGACATCATGACTAAAATGGATACTACAGTCATAGTAGGCAGTGATCAAGTTTATTTGAACTTTCAAAAAGGAATTCCTGTCTAGCCATATAGACAGGTTTTATTCTCGCCTAAAATAGAAGAAATATATGATGGGAATGAAATTACATCAAGTAAAGTAGCTCATAAAAATGAGTAATTGCTTCACAAAGTTACTGATGTGTACTTTCTCATATTTTTTTAGATATGATTTCTAAGCCCCTGAAAGGTTGAAATATCTTGATACATTTAAGTATTGCGGAGTATTACATGTAGCTATGATCATACTCACTACCCAAATGAGTAACAACTTTCACAGCAGTTCATATTTTACTTGTACAGACAGATCTTCAAACAAAATAGAGAAAAAGGGCGAGTACAAATTTGTGATCCAAAAGCATTTTCTGACAATCAAAGGAATTCTGTACCAGAACCAATCAACAGTTCTATATTATGTCCCAATGCCCTTTGCTCTCCTGTCACAAGCGAACAATACCAGAACGTGCTACTCTATCTGAAGTGCACCAACCAGAGCAAACATTATTAGGCGGTGCACTTGTTCCCCTCCAAAAACAAATCTGCACCTTGTTATATCTGTCTGCTTCTGGCTACACAGTTGTGGACATGGTTTTTTCTGATAGGGCCACTGGCACTACTTGTAGCTATTTCATCTGTCATTTTAATCAGGTCTTAAACATGTCCAAATATACAAGTACTGGGGAAGCTTCTATAATATGCTAGTACAATAAAGGGGAAAGGTTTCAGAAAAATAACATCTGTTCTGTGTTATTCCAATACAATGTACATGTATACTACATGTAGCACTGTAGTAAGTACAATTTTGTGCTAACAACTTGTGTGACTACTAAAAGTTCGATTCTTTTAAATAATAACATATTATTGTTCTCTGAATTGTGATTGTGATTAAATCTTCACAAAACAAATCAATGTTCAAAAGGAAATGAAGACATAATAAAACTTGCTCAATACCTGAATGTCACTCATCACTGATTACCAATATCTTTTCAGCATCTTGAGAGTTTCAATGACTTCACAATATTTTAGGATATTGGCTATGTTAAGCAAGTTACATATTATGAATACATGTATGGTCAATTTATTTGTACTATCCTCATATCATTTGATACAAGTTGGTACAATGTAGTCATCTTAGGCTCAAAATATCTCTTAAATCAAACAGAAAAGTGTCTACATACCTTTGGGTGCATGTTGAAGTGACTTTTTCTCTCGAAGTCCCTCTTCTCATTCTCCGAGTAGTACAGAAGGAAGCCTTCCTTTACAATGAAAAACCTGGAAAAAAATAAAGAAATATCACATGGTAGATAAGTGAAGTATGTAAAATGTTGATATCTATTCATAAACTTCTATCATTTACACGGAATGATAAACCACATTGCACTCTCCTTTTCTCAATCCGTTTACATGGTTAGATCTATCATCACAACTTACGAATATCTGTTGAAATGTTGATATCTATTCATAAACTTCCATCGTTTACACAAAATGATAAAGCACATTGCAGTCTCCTTTTTCTCAACACACATGTACACGGTTAGATCTATCATCACAACTTAAGAAATACAAATTTAAACCGGTACATGAGTGTGTATACCATGTAGTGAATACTAATTGCTTACTGGTGCATCCCTGCCATCTCACATTACATTTGTGCATAAATACAATTAAAATGCAGATGGATGCGGAATCTGATGATAAGGAGCGCAGCCTTGACGACAAGGAATGATCACACCACCTTTATTGGATTTATTGACGCGCCATCCCCCTCAATTGAATGCATGGTGCATGCCTAGCTGATCAAGATGCACTAAAGGAACAGTTAATACCATCTACATGCAGACTGCATATATATACATGTACTTTTATTTCCTTCAATCGCTGTATTAGGGATAAGACTGGGGGAAGCATTCAACGTATGTGAACGGGAAGGGTATCATTGAATACAGTGAAAAGTACCGTAGAAAACACCTGTGTAGTGAGACCTGCTTATAAAGACCATACATGTAATTGTTGTTTTCCTTGAAAAATGTTCTACATTGAAACATTTGTGTCAAAGTGACCTGTGCATTTATAAATACGAGATTATCTGCACATAAATTACTTGTCTCCTATGTACGATCTTTATACAGATATTATCGCACGTTCCCTAACAGTTCATTGTGTTTTCATTTAATATCTTAAGTAAATGGAATGATATGTACTTAACAATATAGACCCCTTCCATAATTGCAATGCACGTATACAATCAATCTAACGAGCAAAATTCCATTATCGATGTACACATACAATGGGCATGTATTTATGTTAGGGGGCATTCATTTGATTGCTTACACGGGTACATGAAAACCAACATTTTACTCTAATATACCTTGTGGTGGATACATACCCCCCTTATACTAATTCTCTACACTGGACACAGTTGTATGAATTAGAGCAGGAAACTTGTGGACTGATCAAATATCCTGATGGGGTGAACAAAGCCCTTAAAAATTGTGTTCAATTTTCCACACTAATCTCAATGTCCGTCATCTAAAGTGGCACCACCCTGTCCCCGTAATTAGCCATTTACTCATCCACTAATCTAAACCAGCAACCAGTGAGTGAGACTAAAATAACTGTAGGGCTAGACAGACTGGGATTATGTAGGTATGTATGTAATGCATAACAGGCTAGTTCCATTAGATTACATTTACAGGGGCAGGGGGCCCAGGGTTGAAGGCCGAGTGACTCAACTGGTAGGCAAACAGTAGGCTACCCTTTGAGGATATCGGACAGTTATGGACGCCCAGTTTTCTAATCATTATTTTTAGAAAGATTTGCTATGGTTGATAACCAGTTCATCATCTGCAATGGTACAAAGCAGAGGTGACCCATACGGTTCTTTTGTGTAGGTGATTATGAATGTCAGATGTGAATCACTGACATGAATCTGTAGGCAGTTCCTACTCCTATTGTCACATAATCTCTGTGAATGCTGTGTTTCATGAGTAATCATAATTTCAATTTTGACTGAACTTGAAGGACAGTCCAAAAAATAGAGGGTCAGAGAGCAATTTTGACATCAATTTTAAAAATCAAGAAGTTAGAAGTGACATGAAATATGACCTGACTATATTTACAGTCATCAGTCAACACGAGTGACCTTGTCAAGATATGGTTAAGGTCACAATTTTCATCCATGGTCTAATTTGTAGTTTGTATATAACACATCCCTTAAGACAAATAAAGGTATCTATTTATGCCCCTCATCTGAATACATGGGGTCAGGTCTGTCGCTAAAATGAATGATTATTCACAAATGAAAATATTCTCAACAAAACAGGAAATAGTATTCTGTATAGAGTACACGTAGTCTCCTGCATACTAACTGGAGCGTCTTTACCTGTGTGTAACTAAGACAACCTCACATTCTACCAGCCTTTTGAGGTTTGACCATTTGACAATAAAGCTTTTCAGAGGAGGATTAGGGAAGTGGTGATAATAGTACCCTCTGCTAATCCCATTATCAAGGGTCACTTATTATATATTATTATAGGAAGCCAAATGTGCTGAGTTGGAGCACAATAGATGCCCTAGACCTGCATTCCTTATGGAGGTCAATCAAGTTTCATGAACACTTACTAACATTACTACATGTACATTACTTTAGGACAACCTAAAGGCATACCTGTATAATGGTACTTTTTTGACGTACAAGTTCATATCTCTATTGTATTTTTTTTCTCTCTCTCTTTAATTTGCTCTGAAGCGCCTCGAGCATCTAATTAAGATGGAAATTGCGCTACATAAATTCTATGTATTATTATCATTATTATTATTTTGTAAATGTTTATTGTATAGATTTCGTACAGTGAAGCCTGTTGCAGCTTGGACACAACATAAAATTTTGGATTTTACAGATCAAGTATTTTACAAACATTTTAGTAAGCAAGAGTAAAGGAACGATCAATCCAGATCTGAGAAAATTAAGAAAGGTTATTCTATAATAAAAAAAAAAAAAAGATCTGTACAAAGGATACAGGTGATCATATATCACGTACAATAATATTTGTGCTAAAATATATGCATATATTCCGAGGTTGGATACATTATTTCATTTATAGGGCAGAAATAAGGCAAGGTACATAAACTTTCTACAAAGAACACATTTCAACAACCGAACCATGATTTTTAACTGTACGCATTCCTACTTAATTTCAATTTACAGTAAGTTGTAAAATTGTCAACACTGTACTTGTTGCACTTACACAGTTCTCTATGAAATTTAAAAAAAAAATGTGACTGTAAAAGGCATTTGAACAGCAGCATATACCCAATGCCTTTCAGCTCACAAATCTACAAGACAAAAAAGCGGGGGCCGGCATGATACAACTGCATCACCCATCTTACAGAATCACAAGAGCAATATATCAAATATTATTCATTTCATTTCTGACCAATTAAGGCCAGGATGATGTAGTACCTTTTTGCCCATTTTGTAGATCCATTCTGGCTAAAAGGCCTCTTCCACAGTACACCCCATCTCTGCACCTTGGACGGCAGGCATTCCCCGCCAAATATGTCCACCATTTTGTCACCCTCCTGTCTCCACAAATCCTTTGGAATATGATCCAGCTAAACTGTTATCAAATGTGATATAACTCCATAAACTAGATGAACGCTGGGTCACAAATCTAGCATAGAAGTTGGCATTCTGAATCCACTCAGCTGTAATTATCCAGTGCAAGTTGCCATTGTGTTGTCTTAGTCTGATGGATTGATGTGCTAATAAACAGAGCAATAAACAAAGTACTGCTACTATCAGTATCAGATTACAAATAAGTGTCCCTTCTCCAGCTCCACTCGCTCATATACCAAGGTCCAGTAAAAACTGGTGACTGATACTAGAATTAATCAGTCATCACGTGCTGGTCCAAACTGGTCCAGTGTTCGTGCATATCATGATGTTGTCACTTCAGTTCGCCAGCCTGTTTTATGTTCTTCGACTTCGATAGCCTCCAACAACACCGCACCGAAGTCACTTGCAAATGCAGCTCCCGTCTTTCCCACCTACACGGCGTATGCTTTAATCACTACCGGGGAAAACAAGGGGGGAAACAAGCACTGTGACTCGGTAACGAAAACCAGGCGAAACTGATCGTCTTTACTCCAAGTTTAACAGCATGGTTAAATCTCCAGTAAACCTTGAGAATGCTCTTCTAAATGTTCAGATGAAGCTACGGTTCCATTCAGATCTCCTTCATGAAACTCGACTAAAGTTTGTAAACGGATTACGATCGCCTCTTCAACTCGTTAAAAGCCAACTTCCTGGTGCAAACATAGGCTCGGCGCGGCGTGCACAGGTAATTCATGCACGTACGTATCCGCACTCGTAGTTTTATTTACGAGCTGCGATGCGATGCCGTCGCTGTACTCTGTATTAAAACTAAAGATGGCGCTGTATCTAAATTCGGAAATTGACACAATCATTTGATTTGCCAACGTCAAAAATATTGTAAGCTCGTGAGTTTTGACGACGCAGCTTGTCTGATCACTTGTCCGAAAAAGCAACAGCTAATGTTCGGGGCTTATTCAACGTGAAACTGGAACTCTTTGAGCGCTTCATTAATTCATTAATTTTCCTAATTTATATTATGTTACAAAAGAAAGGATTATATGGTACCCTGCTACCATCAACATATAGAACATCTATACATTTATTTTGTCAATGTCTCCCTGCAACACACACACACACACACACACACAAAAAAAAAACATTATTCCCCCCTCCCCCCCCCCCACCCACACACACACACATTTCTCTCTCTCTCTCTCTCTCTCTTTCTCTCTCTCTGTCAACCACAATCATTCAATCGTAAGTTGTGAGTTATGAAGTACCGATATTACTGAAATGAAATCAAAATCAAGACTTTTCCTTAACCATTTCCATTTCTCTGAACTTATCAATCAATAATCAATTAACTACCCTAACCTAATGCTTCTAGAATGTGTGAGAATGTGAGTGTAAGTGATATAACAAAAGTCCTATTTTTCTATCTGACCCTCAGTTTCCTTTCGGATGCCTTAATTAGACCATTAGGGCCAATGGGTGTGGTTGTGAACATAAAATCCGAGGTCAATATGAACGGAAAACGTTTTAGAATATGAGTACTCATAATTCTGTTGTTGTGTGTGTGTGTAAATGGTTGAAATGCGAGAGAGAGAGAGAGAGAGAGAGAGAGAGAGAGAGAGAGAGAGAGAGAGAGAGAGAGAGAGAGAGAGAGAGAGAGAGAGAGAGAGGGGGGGGGGGGCAGAAAAGTTAAAAACATGCTGCTGATTTAAATGCACTTCCATTTGCAATGAACCTGTACCTCTGCAATGAGACGTAACCGCATCATTATCAGGTGATACACCAATGCAAACGGTATGAAGTCACCAAAATAAACGCACATATGACGTCATTATTTGGGATCAATCTTCTGTGGAAGTCACAATAACTATTTATCAAAATGGCACATTGGTTTCATAGAAACCCGATCAAAGCTACAAATACCGTTACCTTTGATTTTGGAAGTCAAGCCAGCACACCTCTTGCCCGAAATATTTGCAGGTAAGATAGAGTATTTTGCGAGAAATACTACTAACACTTCTCGCCTTTTTTGTATGCGTAGCCCCATTCATAGATTTATATGTCAGAGTAGCCCGTTTGATTTTAAACTTCAGCCAGACATGTATGGTGTGATATTGGGTGGCACATTCTTCGCGCACGTACGATTTGAGACAGAAAAATCACACTTTAAATATCCTCTGGTATTATGCACTGGAATGACTTCCCTTAGTTTCAGGTTTGAGGGCGGGGACATAGGCAGAGCTTCCAAACCTTCAATTTTGGAAGAGGCTGGGCGGAGACCTCCTGAGGCCAGAGGTAGAGGGCTCAAAATCCAAATATTAAATAAGTTTGGGGCTTCAAAAGTGGAAACAACAGTTTTGGAGCAACAAAAAACTTTCCTCAGTATAGCTTTCAACTACTAGGAGGTCTCAAAAATCAGCACATGACATCAGTTCATTAATCAGCAAGGAACAATTTTCTTATGAAAAAAACATGAAAAATAATAAAAGTCCAAAGTTTACATGTGAGTCTAAGCTCATTCTTTAAGACTGCGTGTTGTGTTTTCTACTGCATTGACTCCTGTGTAAATGCCCTACAACCAAGCAATCAATCATAACAGCATTTCGTAACGATCATCCACAACAGCATGAAATTTTGTTTGTATGGTGAAATTTGTTGCAGTTTACTGCAATTTACATCAATGAACATTTTCTTATTTATTATTTATTATCAATTTATGAGTCCTTTTATTCCCCTTCATTCTAACTGTGTTAATAAAAATGCATGACAAACATTTTCATTTAAAACTTTCTTTCAGTGAGGCACGGAGTGCTCGCACCAACATCCTGACTGTGTTTGCAGACCCAACCAGGGACCTGACTGTCCTCACCGCTGCAGCAGAGAAGTACCTGGCAGTTCTAAGAGGTTTCGTTGAGCCAACTACTGATCCCAATGCAAAGCCTGCTCAGGCAGTAAGTATATGGTCGATGGTGACATGGGCATGTTCTGTTGTGTATTTCACAAATTAAGTAGATTGCTTTTAGGTATGGTATGCTTGTATACTACTGTATTATCTTTGAGTGTGAGTCAAGGGAATAAAATATGGTTGATTAACTTGGTTTAGAGATGTAAAAACAATAATATATAGGAGTTAGTGTGACATTCTTGATTAGGAGGGCATTTCAATCATGATACCAATCACTTTATTTTTTGCAATATCTTTTGATGACAAGTATGACACATAATGCTAAATATGTTACTCATTGCGGATAAATAGCTGGTAATAATCGTTTGTCTCGCAATGTGTGGTCAACAAGGGATCTCTCTCAGATTAACATGCTTCATGTGCCGCTGCAATGACACATTACACCAGATATAGGAGACTCTGTGCCTTGCCATCTGATAATATTTGTAGTGGCTGAAATTTGGTTGGAACTATATAAACAATCTATGTAGAAAACAAAATAGAACTTAACTCTCTATTTTGAAAATGATTATAAAATAAACATAATGAATGCAGTATGCACCATAATTTGCATGCCAGGCTGTTGGACATCCGACATTTCTACTTCAAACTTTGGGATTACAAGTAAAATAGGATTTAGTCCTGATAAGACTTACTTTTGGACCTTCTCCAAGCAAAGGGGGTAAAAGGAACTGGACACTTTATCAGTAAAACATATTTATGAAATGTTTAGGGTTGTTGTTTTTTTAATTTTATGTATTGTTTGTTGTTGGTATTGCTTTTTTGCTGGCATTGGGGAAGAAGAAATAAATAATTTACCCTTGGGCTTTTCTCCTGTTTGCGTACTTCAGGCAAAACCTAACAGCGATGACGGAGAGGAGACAAGTATGGAAGTGACCAGCAGTGGCTCAGGAGACAGCAAGCTCAGAAATGCTCTCAAGTTCACCTGGTCCAACACATTGGCAGAAAAGCATTCGTGAGTAGAATAATGTATACAAATCTAAGGTGTTACTAGTATACTTTTCATTGATTTCTTCTTTCTTGAACATTGCATTGTATGTTTCATATTTTATGCTTAATCATTTCACAGTATGAATCTTATATTGTATATTTGACATTATATTTCAGTTATTGCTTTACATCGTTATTTTACAGATTAGCTTCATATTTGTGTTATATTTTGCTGTCTGTCAGGAGCCAACATGACTTTGTGTTTGAACAAATCAACATTCTGTACAACATTGCCCTGTGGCACACCAAGCATGCAGCTTCTGTGGCAGGGGCAAAGGAAGAGTAAGTTGTTACTAACCCGTTTGGGACCAGGCACCATGAATATGTGGTTTGACTTTTATATCAAGTCAAGTCATGAAAGATGCATCAAATGAGAGAGAATAAAGTTCTACAAAACCAATATATGTTGTTTATTATGGATATGGACTATTGTAGTAATTTCTTTCAAGCGAAATGAAGATGAAGTGATCATGTAAACTTCAAATTGGTAATCACGCTTTTGCTCCTCAAATTTGCAGTTATTGATCTAAATTCTATCATTTATGCAATTATAGGTCCTTGAATATGTTTGATTTGTCTTTAGTCATTATTCACACTTAACTGTGATAAAATCTGAATGTCTCTCAAAATACATTCAAGTATTTACCTCATCTGTATATTGTAATATTTTGTGTCATGTTACGATTTGACCAAATCTTAATTGTGTCTTTTCTTTGCATTCTTACAGCATTGCGGAAGAAGATGCCAAAGTAGTTCACAAATGTCTGAGAACAGCTGCTGGTATATTCAAATACATTGATGTAAGTTGCAGTATTAATTTTACATGAAATGTACTAGACCGTGTACTTGTGTCACAGATAATAATTGAGGGATACTGTTGGAAAGAAAAATTACTTCAAACATTTTGCAACAGTCATGAGAAAATTTGTGGACTTTATTAATATCCTTGCACTGAATTAAAGTCCTGATTGATATGTTTTATATGTTAGCATAAGTGCAACTTCAAGAGTAGCTTTTAGGTTAACATTGTTCACATTACATTAAATTTTATCTCTCAAATGTATGTTTTTTTCTAGAAAAGTGGCAAAGAATGAAATTTTGATACAAGTATTATTTTATGAGAATTAGCAATGAGAACATTATGTAATATAATTTTTTAATATTTATATGTTATGTAATATAACTTACAGTACTTACATTGATAAGCAAAAACTGTAGAAAGGTATGTGCATCCATACATACTAGTAAAGTAAGGAGAAATAACTATACATTGTATATGGAATGACTTTTTGCAGGAAAGCCTGACAGTGAAATTGTTTGAGAGGACTGGAGATGGCACAGACATCGATCCAAACATCATCAAGGCCTACATCCAGCAATGCACCGCAGAAGCACAGGAAGGTTGGTGACCAATCATTAGAGCAGATGCATGTAGTTACAAACTCATCTCATTAAAATGAGAGAAACTGTGTGTGTTATGTATGTGTGTGTGTGTGTGTGTGTGTGTGTGTGTGTGTGTGTGTGTGTGTTGTGTGTGTGTGTGTGTGCTGTGTGTGTGTTTGTGTTGTGTGTGTGTGTGTGTGTGTGTGTGTGTGTGTGTGTGTGTGTGTGTTATGTGTGTGTGTGTGTTTGTTAGTGTGTTATGTGTGTGTGTGTGTGTGTGTGTGTGTGTGTGTGTGGAGAGGAATGAGGCTTGTTCAATGAACATTCTGTAATGTAAATGCCGAAAGCAGCATTCCTCGATAGGGTTTTGATGTACCATCTGCCCATGTAACACGATCACACTTTACCCTTGTGAATACAAGTTATTTATGTGCTCTGTTCTTCATGGGCACAAAATGCACTGGTATGCCAAATTTTTAGTACTATATCACACTTCTAGTTATGTCCTGTTTTGGACCAATAGTATGACAAATATCGTGAAGGGCCACAGTTTGTTGTTATAGCAAGGAATTTTATGTAAATATTGATTAGGGTTGTTGTTGTTTATCAATAAATGTTCAGTTGGATTTAACACTTTTAAACAATAATGTTTTTCACTTTTTAAGAAGTCAAGACTGTTTAGCAAATATCTGTTCCTTGATTAGTATCGGTGATACCGTGACATGTATATATGTTCCTATGGCTTGGAGCACATTCGAGAGACCTCAATAAACAGATTCAACAAGCACCCTAGGTGGTGTCATAAATTATGTCTAATACATTGCCCAATGATAATTCATATCACATCTCAGTTACAGAATAGTATTTTCAATGTACTTCATGATGATATGTTGTGCAATTTGCAAAGCTTTTATTCTGTGTTCCATTGCATATTTGTTATTGTGTTTAGTGGGTAGTAAATTGAAATTTGCCTCTCATATTTGAAAAGAGAAATTATTCTTCTGATTTTACTGCATGCAGTCACCGTCGCCAGAGCAATTGAGATGAACCACTCCACCAGTCTCATTGCCTCGATAGCCTTTGAGACGGGCAAGCAGTTCAAGATAGCAGACAACTCACTGAAGGCAGTGGAGGAAACTCTTGTTCAGAAGTGGCGCAAGTATCTGCAACTCAAGGCGACATTCTATTTATCATATGTACGTAGAAGCGATTACTTTTAAATAATTGCAAATATATTTCTTTTTCCATCTTATCGGTTCATGCAAATAAAACAAAACTGTTGCAACCCTGTAGTGTCTTCACTTATCTTATATTTTGCCAAAGAAAGGACTTATGATTTTTTCTTTAAATCTATATTTATATAACTCTATGTTTTGTTTTTGAAATGTTACATTGCCTTTGTGAATATTAAGTGTGAGTTTAGTGGGGGAAATTGATCAGTTTTGACTACCATGTTCTTTTTACTTGACCTGCATTGATTCTTGTCAATGACACTCTAAGAATAAATCCTATTTAACCATATGTTTTAATTGCCAGGCCCACTGCTACAATGGTCAGACTCTCCTTGCCCAGGATAAGTGTGGAGAAGCAGTCAGGGCACTCAAGGAGAGCCAGACACGTAAGTAGTGTTCTTCAGTAACTCTTTGCGTGCCACATATTACCATTTCCAAATGTGCTACACACAATTCTCATAGAGCAGGGATTTATCAAGCATAAAGATGGTTAATGTGTCAAGCTTTCCCAAAATCTCTAACAGCCATTCTGTGTGTAAGGACTGTGGGGTGTTTCACCAAGCTATTTGTAAGCTACAAACGACTTTACGCATGACTGGTGACCCGTTCTTGTGATAAACAGGATACCCAAATTTGTTCCTATTCTAAATTAGGGAGTTAATTTCCTGCAATCTTAATTGAAATTGACAAATATAAACTTTGTATTCAGACCCTTGTTAGCAACAAGAGTTTTGATTTACCAAGATCAGATTTCAAGTTTACCTGATGGAAATCAAAATCATTGAGAATCTAATTGAGCACCAAAATAAAATCACCAGTCGTTCGTAAAGTCATTCGTAGCTTATGAATGGCTTGGTGAGACACAACCCTGCTGCAGAGGGGAAAAAAAGAACACTTTATGAAGTACATGGTCTTTGAATTAGCAATGGTTCATGGAGCAGCGTCCTGAGAAGGACCGTTACTCTATTCCTTGGATGGAATGCACATAGAGCTGAGTGAGACAGAAGACAGAGTAAGCATGGGGGTGGTGTACATTCATGGTGAACTGGGCATGAAGCAGTGCAGTGCATAAAACTTACCATTAATGGAACTCTGTCATCAATGGTAGCTGTTGAGGTAACACCGCTCGACAGCCAATGAAATGCAAGGTTTCCATAGAAGTTGCCATTGATGGCAGAGTTACCATTAATGGTAAGTTATATGCAAATGGGCCTAGGAAGAAGGGTACCCATTACAGACACAGCATGCTTGGGCTACTTGATATATTACCGTGTATGTTGGATTAAGGCTGTGATTAGTTTATGCATAAGGTAGATGAGGTAAAGAATAGGAAATGGGTAGGATATATTGTTCTTTTGTATGTATCATTTTTGTTTCTCAAACACACAGAGTTCCAGAAGGCTGAAGAGCTGGGGAGGTCGTACGCCTCAGCCAAGGGAGCGGGCCGAAGCGCCAAGCCTCATGAGCATGCCTTCTTTAGACGACTAGGCCCCCTGGTCAGGAGGAACTTGGAGAAAGTGGAGAGGGAGAACGGATTCATGTACGTAGAGCTCCAAGAGAGCTTTAAAGCGTGTTTGGTTTTTGATCACTCAAATAAAAATTCTGGCTTTAAAAAAAAAGCAAAACACACCCAGGAACAGTTCATCCAAGTAGGATTTGTTTTTTAATGTCAGTATGAGTAGAAAAATAAGAGAGCTGACAAATAAAAATTTGTTGCAGACATGCTTCTAGGGAATGGTGGATGTTTGCTGATTGGCCGGTGTTCAGCTCAGCAGTGTTGGAAAGAAAACCAGCTGTGATCCTCATTTACCCGACTGTTTTCAAAAGATGCATGTTAACACATATTTTACTTTGGTGTTACCAGTACTTCAATGTGATTATAGGGTGGTAGTCAGAGCCCAGTGACTTGAGATGCCAGCACCAGTCTTCTGGAATATATTTCTGATATCTGAAGATGTCCTCTTTTGTACAGCTACCACCAGAAGGTGCCAGAAGTCGTACCTGAGCTCCCATCCAAGGCTACCTATGGCCTTGCCATGCCGGTAGACTTTGAGATGCCCAGTAAGTGTGAGGACTGGACGGCCGAGACATACAATGGATTTAAGATCACCAAAGCTGCAGCAGAAAAGGTGAGAAAAGATTTAAGGATAAATTGAGACACATTGGACTTCGTGGCCTTGACCCTAACGTGACATGCACATTTGCTAAAAGTGTGTCTAGGAATGTAATCTTCTTCATTCATCTTGCCCATATCACCTTTAAATTTTTTCCCAGAATATTTTACTGACTGAACTAATCACAGCTCTATAATGTCAATCATGTAATATGAATTTGCTTAAGACTTAAATAGAAAGATTTGGACCTCTAGCGCTCAAGAAAGGGAAGAAAGTTTTAGAGTCTGTTTTACTTTTGTTTTGCACAATACAGAGAGTGAAAGATAAGGACGAGGCGCCCAAGCCAGTCAAGGAAGTCCCAGTCAACGAGACCGACAAAGAATCCAGCAACAGCAGCGGGTGTGTCATCTCATAGGTCAGAGATCAAAGGTCATGGTTCGGCCAAAGTATCAAAACCCTATTGCACTTGTCAAATCCAGACAAATCTGATGATCTCCCAATAAAAGTGTGTGTTATGATTAACACTTTGTAGCAAATAATGCAACTTGTTTCGATTAATGCTTCTACAGTTTCCACCCATGCGCCTCCCATGGGACATCCAATCAGGCACGTTCTCCTATTTTGAGAATATGGCAAACATCTGCCTGGTTTGACCCATTTCAGTCATTTTTTTGACAGAAGATAAAAGCATGTGAGAGGAAATGTTGACTAGGAAGTGTGGAAAACTAAATGAAAATCTTGGTACCTGTCTGAAAAATGGAGATCATGACCCCAACTGATTGCCAGTGATTTCTCATATTCTCTTTCATTATGTTTCTACTACGGATCAAGTGATATTCATGTAAATTAGAGTGAATTATATAAACAATGTGTTAACACATGCAAGTCAATATGCTTTGCTTTCATAAAGCAATATGGTAAGTGGCTCTTAGGAGATGGATTAAGTTTTGTTTTGGTAATTAGGAAAGCCTAGAACAACTCATTGGGCTTTAAGACTGTAAAAAGTGTCCATTTGAAAGTTAGGATTGACGTATCACTTTTGAAATTATGTAACAAATATATATATTGTATACTTTTAATAAATTGAACGTAAAGTTATTTTGTTATTTCAACAAGCATTTTAACTTTCTTTAGTTTTGATATGATCTTGGATTAAATTCTTGTCCATTTGGTTCAAGCTCTCAATAGTTTTTCCTTTCAGCAACACTTTTATTTTCTGGTAGAAATATGAAGTTTAGGAGATACAGTCTTGAGATACAGGGAGAGGTAAATAATATGTTGGCTAACCATTGTTTAATTTTTGGGAAGCCTTTCTAAGGATATTGCTACAGTGATTTTTCCAATTGTTGAATGCCATCATTTGTACTGTATGTTTAAAGTTTTTTTGTTAAATGCCATGTTATATTTATGTATGAATATTCGATTTTGTTGGCTGGAAGCTAAGTTTCATCTTTTTATCGCTGTATATTGTACTAATGAATTTCTCTCAAACTAATAATGAGTGAAATGCTTTGAATGTATGACATTCAATTTAACATTATTGCCATATGGGGTAATAGGTTTGTCGAGGAGCTATTCATAATTTCTTACGGTAGTGACACATCATAAATATCCAGGGGAGATATTTTGAAATTCTTTTCGTTTACATTATAATTGGAACTTTGAAAATTGTTCTAACATTTTTTAATCTTTTCTCCTTTCCCTGTGCATGCATTTTGGGCATGATACCACATATGAAAATTGTAGAAAGATGCAAAAACCTAATTTGCATATGCACATTGAAAGATTATATCTTGAGGTGAATGATATTCTAAACATAGTATCTCACATTGCATGATTTTTGCACAAAAACTTGCAACACTTAAGGGCTGTTGTATCACTTGTTCAAAGATAACTGTGGCTTGTGTTGGTTGCACAATCAAGTTGTGATATTGATTGGCTTTGTCTTGAAATATGGGCGTTTTAAAGATAATAAAGGGATGGTCCTATCATAGATAGTAGGCCACTACAACAATTTTCAGAACACCAACTTACAATATTAGCACTCTGATATCACAGGAAGAGAAAAAAGATACAATTTTCAGAATATCACCCCATGTCTATATTTTCTGTACCATTTTATGTTTTAAAGGCAGGGTATACCTTTTGCAAAAGTCAAGAAACTCACCAGCAATTAACCCTAATGATAACATGTGTGTGAAATCTCCCAGTCATAGTCTCACAAACATTTTCAGGAAAAGTTAAAAACTGAATATTTATGTTTGAAACCGAGTGGCCGTAGTCTACTTTCACAATCATATTGCCTCTGTCAGTGTGTGCTCTGTTGCGCATGGCGGGCAAGCTCCCATTGAAGGCTTGCACAGTGATGCCGACCATAGTGCATAGTGGTCTCCCGTCTGCAGGCTATAGGTTTCGGACGACCAGCCCAAAACCTCAAAATTGAGCAATGACTATAATTTTGCTTATAGTCAGTTTCCAGGTCTAGTATCTTCTTCCATTTTCCTTGTCTTTTACAAAATTCTATTTTCCGGAAGTGCAAAAAGGACACCCTGTCTTTAAAGAAATTGTAAAGAAATACTTATATCACTTGTAAATATGCTATTTATGGGAGCAAAAAAAAAATCCCCCATCCTCTTATAGATTTAGCCTTTTATTAGCTGGTGCATGTACTGACAGATAGCAAACAATCTAATGATGATTGTGCATTGAAACAAAATCATATTTTTAAATTGTAGTAGGGCTTGTGCAAAGGTACTTGATAAGAGCTGAGAGAGAAAAAATGAGTGATTTGTAGTGTTTCAAAGTAAGTTTATTTTTGTAAGTCTGCAAATCACTACATGTATTTGGAATTAATATTTGTTATTTGCATCAAAGAGCGATTCCATTGTGTAAGTACTTTGAATAAAGTGTACAGTGTATTACTTTCTCTTGCATTAGCAGTCAAATTTAAACCAGATGTATTTTATTTTTCGGGGGTGGGGGGTAAAAAGTTTGTATTTTGCTACAAATCATGAACTCAGTAAGCTATAAAAAAAGTAAATTAATCAAGAGTAATAAATCAAAGGTGAGCTAATTCCAAAATCATTTGATTAAAGTATTAAACGCATTTTAGTGACAGTATGGCTCATTTAAATGTACATATGTACAAAATCATTTCGCCGTGATCTCATTTTAATACAAATTTGATCTGCTCTTGTGTTTTAGGCATTTCAGAATACAGGAAGATACTTTGACCCAGATGTATGAAATTGGTTTCAGAGTAGTACCCCAATCAATGATAAGATATGTCTCAATGATTTACATGGACAATTCTAACTTTTAGACATATGCACTAGATGTGATACATAATGAGATATGAATCATGTGTAAAAAAAACTCTTGTTACTACATGTATTAGTATTATCATTGTTATTACTATATTACTGACTATATAAGGGAGCATCCATATATGAAATACTACATCTTATGCAGATGCTGTAGATAATGATTATACTGTACACTACTTGTCTGTAAGACAAATAATAAAAACAAACAAAAAATACATTGATCTCTTTTTTTTTTATACAGTGTATTCTTTATTTACAATGTGTAATTTTCTCCATGATTATCACATGAAAGCATGACTTGCAGAAAGAGAAACAGATTTGGATGTGTGATTAGATAGAATTCAATAAATATATTAAGCTTGTATCAGGTTGATTGTTGCCATGGTGATTAGCCACTTGTCAAGGATGCCTCTGTGTGTCTAGTCCTCGTCCCTCTTCTGGTAGTTGGGCACATTGCAGAGGGTATACTCCCATGGGATGATCAGGCTTGCATAGAGAGTCACAAAGGCAATCGCTCGCTCCATCACAGTCACGGGAGTACGCTCCTTTATCATCTGTTTATCAAAGAAAAGGGGGAAACAACAAGGGACGTCTTTAGAAGAAATGTGAGCTCACCCTTATAATTAAGCAGAAATGTATAAATATAATTCATAAGCAATGAAAAGACATAAATTATGCACCAGAAATGGAATTCAATAAAAATTCATATGACAGAATCCCCAAATTACCCTTGTGACTTTTGAAAAGTGTCAATTTTAACTTTAATGTGTGCTCACTCATGCATGACTGAGTGGATTAATGTGATTTTTCACACGGAAGTTATTCAATGAGTGAAGGTGCAATCCTGCCTAGCTATGTTGCTAAAAACCTATGCGGTAAAAAGTTTTTTTGCTTGGGGGGGGGGGGGGGCTTACTCTTTTTGCTGTGTTTATATCTTGGAGAGAGGGGTTTGAGTGGGCATGAACTCACTAACCAAACGCAACTCTTTAAAGGACGGGCTCCTCATGGCCCGCGCTCCTTTCGCCCTCTCTCTTGTTCCCTCCTGTTTTCTGTCTGATCGATATCCACCCTTTCTCATATACCCAAGCTTCCACAATCTCTCTCTGAAGTCTTCACAATCTGACTCTCTCTCTCCCTCCCTCTCTCTCTCTCTCTCCCTCTCTCTCTCTCTCTCTCTCTCTCTCTCCCCCCCCCCCCCCCTCTCTCTCTCTCCATCTCTCTCTCTCTCTATGATCCTTTGTGCCTGTCACGCCGAAGCTAGAAGATCGAGAATCTACTTACTGGATTGTGTCCATGGGCGCCTCGTATCTGCTGCCGACCCGTGTTGGCTGCCAGCCTACCTCCGGATGCCCGCAGCATCATAAACACGGCGTTTCCATTCATCCCATACATCTTGATCTGGGGAAGTTCCCGAGGCTGATCGAGACCTGATGATAAAAGTGTCTCTTTTCACCGACAAGTGGCACCCTGTTTAATTAAACCTTGGTTTCGTTGAATTAAATGTGCAATTCGTTATTTGATTAGGTGTATTCTTTACCTTACGTGAAGCATGTTGTGTTGTGTTGTGTGAGTTTTAAATAAACAACCTGTTGCGTGGAGAAATGATGTCAGCGCGTAATTTGACTAATAAAGCGCAGTTGCTTTTGCGCAAGCGCACAATGAATGAATGCTTTCGCGCACCTGTTTTTTATTACGTAATGAGTCTCATCTCCATGGTTATGCAAGTTTTAGCTCAGTCTTTATATACACATTTTCTATCATCGATCCTGCCAATATGTGGTGAGTAATCATTCGTTTTTTGTGTGTGCACGGTATCTTATATTCATTTGTTCTACTTTAGGATAAAAGTTATTTGCTCTTAATTTGTTGCCATATTTTCGGTGACGTTGCTGGGTAGATTATAGGCATATCTTGACACCATATAAAAGAAGCATGCCAACACAAAATATCAATGTTTGTAGAAAACGGCACTCTTATAATTGCAACATTCTTTGCTCCGACATTTTCACATCTTTTTTTTTTTTTAATCCCGCCTTTTTAGAGATTGATTCTGAGTGATTGCATGTATTAATTCCAATATACACTGCATGCATAAACATTTGTATAACGCACATGATACATATTTTACAATATGTATCAATGAATTAGATCAGTGATTATTTGAAACGGAAAAACGGTGAAAGAATGGCAACGGGATGGTCCTATAATTAACTTAGTCCATTATAGCTCCTTCTCATTTCGTTCCCCCCCCCCCCCTCCCCTTTACTTTTTGGTCATTTTGGGTTTCCTGGTGTTTTTCTTATTCTTCAGTTACTTGTTCATAAAATCTTCTCCTAGTTATTCATCATGATAGATAGCTGTTTACAACAATGTATTGAGGCAGAAAGGAACTTGAAAATTTGTTTGTTTGCTTTTGGTTTCATTTTTCTGTTAGTCTTACTTCCAAAAAAAGTATCCTTTTCGTTAAACAAAAAATAAATGCATATTTACATTTTTGGATTTAAACCTGAAAACATATTAATAGAAATTCGATATTTTAATCAAAAGCTAAGGTTTGGGGATAAAAAGATAGAGAGAGGGGGGGAGAGAGAGTCGGAGAGAGAGAGAGAGAGAGAGAGAGAGAGAGGGAGAGGGGGAGAGAGAGAGAGAGAGAGAGAGAGAGAGAGAGAGAGAGAGAGAGAGAGAGAGAGAGAGAGAGAGAGAGAGAGAGAGAGAAAAAAACATGGTTACGAATACTGTATTACATTGAATTTAATTTAATTGATCGTCCTGGAGAGAGGCTAGGCTTGCAAGTCCGCCTCGGTCAATAAATAAGTGTAACTGAATAACGACTGCACGAACCGAGTTCTGCTTGGAGAAATGTCTTCATATTGCCGGTAAATCCAGTTGCTGTGGATGGCTTAGTGATTCAAGTTAAGTAGATTATATTGTAACATCATTTTGAGAGGAAAAACAAGATGGCATCTGAATGCAGGGAACGTATTATCGAGCTCTTGGAAGACATTGGTAAGCGGCTGGTGGAAATAATGCCCGGCCATAAACGGATGCTTCATCTCGCCAACTCCAGCGGGGTGGCTTTCTTCTTCGTCCTGTCCATAGTGGCGTACCTGGCCTGCGTGTTCATGGTGATGCCTGCCAACTACGCAGTCTCTGAGGATGGCGAGGTTGAATCCGGCTGCCAGACGACAGCTATGTGGATTTTTACATTCCTTTGTGGGAGCATGATGGCGAATTACTTCCGAGCCTGGCACACACCAACATTTTACGATTCTGGCAAGCTGAATGTCCCCACTGCAGAAGGCGGCAAGAACTGGGGTTACTGCGTTCCGTGCCAGCAGTACGTTCCGCCAAGAGCTCACCACTGCCCTGTCTGTGCATACTGTATCCTGAGGCGTGAGTCTCACTGCTTCTTTCTGGGGAAATGCGTTGGTCTTCAGAACCTACGCTTCTTCGTGGTTTACCTGTTCTACACGGCTGTGGCCTCACTCTACGTGCTGCTATCCGTCGGGACATACCTGCATCATGTGATCGGCCCGCTGCTCTCCTGGCAGTCGCATTACTACCTGATGCCTGTGGCTGTCATCCGCTTCCTCAGTGGCTCATTTCCCGTAAATGGCTGCATCGCTCTGGTCCTCTTCTATGCCATGCTGATGGTCAGCGGTGGGTGCTGCCTGCTGTTTTTCTTCCACATGAACCTGATTCTCCACGGCCAGACCAGCTATGAATCCGCAAACAGGAACGCGGAGTATGATGCTGGAGCCCACAGGAATCTGCAGGAGGTGTTCGGCCGATATTGGCTGGTCTGCTTCCTCCTACCAATCAAGTTTGCCCTCCCTGTTGATGGGGTGAACTGGAATAGGATGAAAAACATAAAAAAATACTAACAGAGGCTGCATTTCAACCGTCAAGTTCTTGTTGAACTGAGCAGAAAGTACTGGAAGAATCTCCTCCGTGTTACAGAAGTGATCTGTATACCGGTAGTTTGCAGTGTCTCCTTTTCATCTTGATTTCTTTTGTAAAAAAAAATGTACATGTCTTTTTATAAATATCTGAAATTGTGACCAAAATGTACTATATATTGCCAGTTTGGTGAACTGGACAAAAAAAAAAAGATGCTGATGTGGTTTTCTATCCTTTTCTGATCTTTTACAATTTTGATTTTGTGGCCTCACCTGCGAGGTGCTCTCCCATATGTTATGTGCTATTTTTATCCATAAACTGCTCTTTCTCTGTTTTTGATGAAGGAATAAATTTTGCATAGAGGTTTGTGTGTAAAAACGTGTTTCTAATGATTTATGAAATGCACAGGTAAAATCATGCATGCAGGATATATCTTTTGAGAAAATGCAGTTTCAAAAAAAGTAATACACAACATATGGGAGAGCATCTTGCATGTGACGTCACAAAATCAAAACTTCAAACAATTGTGACTTTCTTATACTTTGACGGATTTTCATCAAACCTTCACCAATATGTTTCTTTCATGTTTCTGCTTTAATGAAAACAAACTTAATTTCAGGGTAGACTATAAGTTATTCCAGATATCAAATTTAGTAGATACATACAAAACCACATTGGTGTCCACAAAAGAGTATACATTTTTGTTGTTTTTCTACTGAAAAGAATGAGGATGAATACCATTCAAAGCTAAATATCCACATTTATAGTACTTTTGAAGTGCATTTTTTCTTTCTTTTGCAGTACAGCTGACTTTATATTTTTGGAAATATATGTGACCTCTCATTGAAATAAATTATGATGTAAAGTTTAAATAGTATTTTATTTACTAAACTGTTGTGTAAAAAACATCTGTGTGATAGCAATTTCACAGCATATGGATGATTAATGTCACCCACCTCTAGCTAGTGTGGATTTGAAGTGTTGATAACTGTTTATACAATGGATATTGCAGGCAGTATGCATTAACAATGTGCCCTTACAGCTATAGTTGGTGTTTGGAAATAATTTATTGGAATATGAAAAGGAACACAGAATAGAGCTACAGTGTATACACATACTGTATGTCTACTGAGTATACATACACCTGTATTGTTTCCAAACTTGGATTAAATCTTATACTAGTACATGTATTCCAGAGTTCAAATGTATTTCAATATGATATATAGGCTTATTCCTTGTTTACGGATCTTCTAGCTGTGTCACTGCTGTATAAATTCTATTAGAGGCAAATTGTCCGCAGATCTGCTTTAAGGAAGATAGCACCTATTGTTTTGTCCCACTCACAAGAAATGTAGTACTGTGGACCAACTTAACATGAATTCACCATTCAAGGGCCATTTAAAGGATTGGTCTACATATAAGCTTAGTCTGGCTGAAACACTGCATGCTCAGTTTGTCTGAATATAAATGATATCTGACATTTTGGGGCTACCTCTTCTTATTTTACTTTGCTCTGCAAATTGTTTTTACTCTGAAATATCAGAAGCATACTTAAATGTAGACATTTGCCCTGTTTTCATGCATTCCGTTTTCTTTAAACCTCTTTTTCCAAGATATCTATCGTTGGGGTCAAAGAGTACATCTTGTGGTTGGTCTTTGATTCCTCATTTAAGAAATATATTCAAGTTACAGGTGTAAGTATTTGTACAGTTTGTCAGTAATAAATTGCCTTGATCACAGAATTATATTGTAAAGATTGTGTGTATATGTGGGTGCTGGGGATAAGATAGACTTACATGCAATGAGAGGAGTACTTGTAAGCTGAATGCATCAGGGATGTGTTATGGAAGGATATGAAGCAACTTTCTTCCTTTGAACCCATGTGCCAAGCCGCTGAAAAGTTATGTGTTCTCAACAGGTGCTGTTCAGGTGTTTGAACAATTATGAACATGATTGTTCTCAGAGAGAACAAAAGAAATGTACAGTCTCATTTCTTTTGTAAGTAATACAAATAGCTTATATGTCCGATTTTTAATGATTCCTCAATACTTTTCGACACAAAAGCAGAGTATTAGGATCTGTCATTATCTGCCGTTAACTTCCTTACAGTTTGCAAACGAATTTGTCAAAAACAAAACGTCTACAGATAAATGGGAAATTAAAGAAATTTCTTTTCAAGTTGACATCAGCTAAATGTCGGCTCGGCACATGGAACATCAAAGCATTGTCATGATTATGGAATGCTTTTGACTTTCATGAGCACGCTGTAGAACCCATACAGATGTTTGAATATATTATGCTCGAGTTTCTACTCCTTCGTAACACCTCCCTGAATGCATTATGTATCATATTTTTCCAACTACTGGTACATGTACCAGTTACATTCTTACATAATATTAGTGCCTATTGCAGAATGTATTCCTGTATGTGTAGTGTAAAGAGAACTGAAAACATAATTTAATGAGCCTGTCATTTTGGTATATTGCAATATCGTGAACTGCTGTATGAAGACTTAAACATACATGTACATGACTATAAAATGTATGCCTCAAAGCAGGGATTATGTGGCTTATTTGAAATCAAGACTCTTTCTGATGATTGTTTCATATCATTTTATTGTATACAACTATAGATGGAAATATCACTTTTATTTTTCATGAAATTTGTATTTAACTGACTGAACACAAATGCGTGTTAAAGACAAGTGTAATTATAAGAAGTTTTTGTATGTTCGATTTGATAAACATTGCCATGCATGTTACGTGTACATACCGGTATCTGTTCTAATGATCATTTGAAACTCAAATTTATTCTATTTGTTCATGTACAGTATACATACATGTACATATAGGGTCAGTCACTAAATGCCTTACACAATTTTTGTAATTAAATGTTTTCAAAATCAGTGAATTTTTCATAGTGATGGAACAGTTGTAATTGCATGTACGTTAAATCATGAAACACTACTAGTACTTGGAATTTTTCATTTTCATTGTCATTCTTCATAATCAATATGTCCAGTCCATATTAATGTAAATAGCTGGATAAGGATGTGCTCATTTCATAGCTTTTTGATGCACTGTGTATACAGCTCTACAGAAAGTAGGCACACTTGCTTTTGAATGTACACATTGTTGTACTAATCTAGCTCTTATGTGGGATGTGCCTCTGTACACATACATGTATGTAAATTTACATTTCAATGTAAATTTGTTCAAACAAAAAATTGAATTGTGGACAGATATATGTTCATGTACACTTTAAAAACGTTTTGCTGCATTGTGAATTCTGCTGTATTTTGATATGAAATGGACTTGACGTACCTTCTGTTTGAATTCAGTTTATATTTTCTATTGAAAAGGGAACCCGCTTGATGAGCTTATCCAAAGAGATTTGAATTTATACTTTTCTTTGCTGTCTTGTTTGGAATTGTGTAATACAGAATATGGGATTTTTTCTGGAAATAAAACTGCTTTAAAAAAATTGTTTGTGTTTTCTCCACTTTCTTGGTATGTACATGTGTTATAATGGATTATTTGAGAATTGTGTCCCAGTACCATATACAGGGACTAGTACATGTATTTTACTTGAATCTTGTTTTATAAAAGCTGCAAAATGTTGTTGCATCACATGTAGTATGCGCATGTTAGAAATGTTATGACCTTCTGCAAATATGTATTCATTGCACTCAACAGATGCTAAACAAAGTCTCTTGACACGTTGTTTCTATACTTTTACAACAAAGTAATTTTATTCACTAGGCTAATTATTCCAGATCAATATATTATATCCACTTTTTATTCAGAGTCCCATAGTTAAATTTCAATATGATCATGTTAACATGTACATCCATTGTCATCAACACACATGTAAAGTATGTATATACACTCCAGCTCAAAGGAATTGACATAGGGAAAGGTAAAGGGAAGAAACTTCCTCCCCTTTCTGAAAGGGGAGGAGCCGCAGTTTTAAACGATGGTATATTTCGTCCAGTTCAGCATGAAACATGATGCTTTTTAGGTTAAAGCATCATGTTTCATGCTGAACTGGACAAAATATATATAGTGGGGTTTAAAACTGCGGCTCCTTCCCTTTCCCTTTCCCTATGCCAATTCCTTTGAGCAGTAGTGTATGTTCTTATATGATCATGTACAGTACTTAACTATTGAAAGATAAGTAATAAAAATAACAGCAATAGGTACAATGAAAAAAAAAATACACCTGAACATAGTCACAAATACTAAGAAGAAGAAAGTACACTTGGAACAGAAACAGTGGCACACAGTGACTAATTATTGCATTGCATTTTAACATGTGTCTGGTTGAATGCAAGTGATTTTCACTAGCATTTCTCATTATACTCCTGGGCCCTGTTGCATAAAACTAACCACTGATGGTAACTTGATACCAATGCCGATTTATATGGAAACCTTGATTTCATTGGCTTTCAAGCTATGTTACCAATGGTAGTTACCATTGATGGCAGAGTTATTATTAATGGTAAGTTTTATGCGATGGGGCCCTGGAGTGTCGCTAGGCTGGAGATGGTCCATATACCAGTACATCCATGGTTCTTAAGATCCACAATTGTGTGTGAGACAATAATGATCAATTTGGGTCTAAAATAATATTCAGGAGGACTTTAAAGTTCTTTGGGCTATATATTCAAATAATGAATACTTTGTGTACATTTACATTGCATATTGAATCTTCTTTCGTACAGCATTTTATAATGTTGGAGTGAAAACTGCTTTAGCAATCATCTGTATAGTATAGGCTTCTGCCTATAGAGATCATTTTTTTTTTTGTTGAACTACAAAAAGAAATTGAATTTTATATGAAGAGAAGAACAAAAAATGAGCTGTCAAACAAGAAGATACAATAAATATGTAGCATTATCTGTAATTACCCATACATGCAGCAAAATGTATAGAAACTATCTTTGACAACTAACAAAATATATTTTTGAAAACTCTCTCAAGCACATTGTCATGAATGTTTGAGTTCTATAAAAGCATAATTTAACATGAAAATATAATTTTTCTTTACACACCTCACTGTACAAAAATCATCAATATAAAACTAAATCGGAAAATGCAAAAATGGACATCCATCAATTTAGTATTGTAGATTAGAGTAACATTTAATAAAACCTTGCAAGAAAACTGGAAGTTTTTTTATTAAGCAGAATATTTATATTAATCATAGAATGCAATCATTGCAAAAGTCTAAGACGACTGACGTTTAGATACATGAACATACCATAAGCAGGAATCACATTTTCAATTATGAGCATCAAGAAGTATACAGCCAACAGAAGAAGTATTTCTTCACATACTACGTTATTTTCATTGAGTTGATTTCACCTTGTGCTTCTTTTTTACTTCGGTTGACTTCCAGCAAGGAAGCAACATTAATGCAACCTGCAACGTTTAATTGAATACACTTCATACTTCTACTTAACATGTTCTCTTTATTTTGAATTACCACATTATTTTGTAATATATTTACTCTAATTTTGATTATTGTTAAAATTCTGCATCTTTCCTCTTCAGAGCTCCTTTGAATTTTACCTAAGTGCTTGTTAATTTTCAGCCCGCTATATATCCATTTATATTCAAACTTTCCTAGCCATATTGCACCCATCTCTTTCAATTGTTTGAATGTTTCATACAGTATTCTAGCAAGAGATAAGTTCTTCACTCTCCGTTCTCTAGAATAGAAATACTGTAGCTCCTTACATCCCTATACTGCCCCCATCCTAGTGGGAAGGGCCAACAGCAAGACTCGGCCAGGATGCAACACCACAGACAGAGTGTGGTGTCCTGGCTCGGCAGGTCAATACTCTTCCATCTGGTGAGCACTTTGCACATCTTCCTTGATCTGTTGTCATTACTGTTGCTGTCACTTGCCCTTCTCCCTCCTTGCCCAGCCTGTCCTCATTCTCTAGAACAACCTTATCCTGAGGATTAGGGTAGGATGTTAGGGCGTCTACTTGGCATCAACACTGCGAAATCTTGTGTTGTCCAGGGCCGGGTGATGGTTCTTTGCTTGCAGCCTCTTTGTCTTGATGCTGCTGGTCTCTACCATCACCCCTCTCTCCCTGCATTCCCTGCCCCCCCTCCGCCCCCAGTACCGGCCCGTCCCCATGGGTAGAGGCTCCAGCTGTAGCGGCATTAGAGGCGGGGTGTGATGGGTGGTGGTGGGTGCTCCCCTGGTGGTGGATCTCTTCCATACTGGGCTGGCGCAGCGTGGTGGAGCTGCCGGAGCCCCGGAGCTTCTGGAAGGAGCTTGCCCGGAGCAGGGGGAGGTGCAGGAGCTGGGAGGCGGAGGCTGCTGGGCTCATGGAGGATGGGGTGGTGCAGCGGGAGGCACTGACGTCACACCCCCCCAGCAACCGAATCAGCTCCTCTTCAGTGGGCCCACCGGACACACACTCCCCTGGACCTGCAACACAAAAACAACAATTCTCTTATTTTACAACCCCAGGGTAGCATATAATAGCGTAACGGTAACAGTGTTGGCACCCAGTAATTCATATTTACAGCTGTCTACGGCTGCGGCAGTCCCTCATGTACAGACAGAAATCCCCATACTGCATGTAGGGGGAAATCTTCCCATAATGCAACGCACAGCAAAAGTCAGATGTTGTTTGCAGTCATGTCCATTTGCGGTCTAGCGCTGCATGGCCCATTATGGGTTGGCTGTCGCCTACATGTGGTATGGAAAATTGATGTTTGACTCATATTCAAACATATTGTCAAAACACCTTGAACAAACTTCTCTTGGTAAACTTAAATACCACATACTAACTTCTTTTCAGCAATGTTCATTGGTGTGTTTATATCACAATAGCATGGGCAGACCAGCCCTGTCTGTGTTCACAATCTTTCCTGTGTGAAACCAATCCTGTGTGAAACTTCTCCTAGTAGCATGGATGCTTAATGAAGAAAGAACTGCAATATTGATTGTGTTAACCCACTAATGTCCCAAAGGCAAGAAAACGAGTTGCTATTGACATTAATGTGTCAGTGCTTGGTACTGAGAGAGTTACTTGATGTGACAGAGATAGGTATGGCACAAGTATACACTTGTGTAACGATATGAGTATAAAGTATGCTTACTTTTATCAGATTTCACTGTTTTATCAAATATATCCATAGCTGTTGAGAGATCCCACATCTGTAGAGGGAGAAAGGAAAACATGAAATGTAAACATATTTTACAGACAAGCTTTCAATTGATAGTATTGATAGATAATTGACAGATTGATAGTATTGATAGAATTGATAGATTGATAATAATATTGATATAGTGCTGACAAAAATATGCTGACAGCACGATATACCATCATATGGCAGAAGATAGGATGTAATTTGAAGACAAGACAAGACACACTGATACACATTGATCAGTAAAGAAGATACACCAACAGAATATCTCCGTGTCAATATTTCTTTAAAGGTCTGACACTGAGGGCAAGCACAGCGAGGTATGGCACACCTCTAAGATAAAGCTGGAGATTGCTAATCTGAACACCCCCATTACATCATTCAATGTCTCTAAGTAATGTGAGGATAACAGAATGGGGTCAGCCGAAAGTGTATGGCAACATAAAAATATGTAAATCTGAAAACCCCACTGCATACTTCAATACTGTTTCAGTATTGAGGGGATAACAGAAAGGTGTGAGCCACAATTTAAAATCCACTGCTGAATTGAATTTCATTGTAAAACTGAAATACCACCCGAATGAGACTGTAACACAATGCAGTACATTTAAAGGTGTTTGGTAATGTTGACTTAACGTAGGGTACAGTTAGCCCATCCCTTTTGACTGTATATACCCAACATGTTTTGCCAGCCGAGGCTGAACTCTACCCACCTGAACGCCCCCGTTGGCATGCCCTGTGAAGAGGTACCTCCGGGGTCGTGACCCCATGCGACTTGACCCCTCACACTCGTGGACGCAGAATGAGGTGATGCTACTGCTGTCAACTGACCGGATCATACACACCCTGAGGAAAACAGATAGGCAATAACATCACATATTAGCTCAAATCAACATTCTTATACAAACTATGGGTGCATTTATTACCTTTCTAAATCATACCCTATGATTGATACTTCATTGCCATTGAGGTTTCTATTTTCATAGTAGAAACATTTGCGAAATAGGAGGTTACTTTGGGGTTATAAAATATTTGCAAAGAATGATAATGAAATATCAAAGTGGTGATTTCTCCACTCTGGGTATTTCTAAAATTTGTGATGATTCAGTTATTTGGGTGCTCTCTTGAAAATCATAAGGATCACAAACAAAAACACAAAAAAATTGAGAAATTTGGTCTACAAACACATCAATATACCACCACATCCATTACCTACCATGTGTACAAATAAGGGAGAATACAACAGAATATTTGGCTTTTTTTTTTGTTTCATTTAATTTCCCCAACTTGAATTATAAACAATACAATATTCATACAAATAAACATCAATTACAAATACCTCAAGCAAAAATAACCATAATACAAAGCAAAATGATAATTTTGATAAAAGCTACTCCACATCATAAATTAGTATAAATCTTATATATCTAAAATCATGTAAATCCTGCAGAGCTACAGATACACTTAAATTTACTTATACTGAAGTGAAGAAAAAGCAGCTGTTGCTACCTTTGGCCTGTGGATGACAGTCTAACGTAGACCTGGTCCGTGTCTGGAACCACTTTCTGAATAAAGACCTGCTGGTCATCCCGCTCTCCGAACGGTCCTGTAAACAAGAGAAATTATCAATCTATGATTAGCAACTGAGCAATTCATTTATTACGTCAGTCTTTCAATCTTTCATACTCACTAATTAATCCGTTTTTTCATATACATGGCATGGCATGAGTTTTCAGTTTATTCACTATTATATATTGACTTGGGTAACATTTGCAGAAATGGCACCTACACAATTACACCGCAACCCATCTTTTCCCTTTGTTGTTATCAATAAATTGTTATCAATAAATGTTACAGGTAACAATGAAGCAATAAAACATTTATAATTTCTTTTTCAAAAACTAATATTTTGATCGCAACTGTTACGATCAGTTCACGCCAGAAAGGATCGCACAAAATGATACCAATATTTAGTTTATGTGTTCTTTATTATATGGGGTATTTTCCCCTTCAAAAAAACCAAGACAAGCGTTCACTTTCAATACATTAATAAATCAATACATGTATATAGATAACTTTACAATGTGTGGATACAGGTTAGCTTACAGTGCTGAAGTCCAATGGATCCACGGCTCTCGCTGATGGTCCAGTTGATAATCCGATCCAGTATTCCCAAATTATGATCGCAACGTTGATCCCAATGTTGTACGCTGAAGAGCAGGTATTCCAGATAGTCAAGTCCAAATAGATGATCCAAAATGGTCAAATGTTAATCCACAGAGCTTTCACGCTTTCACAGGCAGGATCTCATAAGCGCTATTTAACAGGCAGGTAGTTATCCACGTAGGGAAAATCCTCGTATAAATCCACAGGTAAGTATTGAACCAGGGTCGCAACAATATCTTAGATGCAGGTTACTTTTACCACAGGTGACTGGAGCAAGATGATATGAAACTCTGAGCTCCTATCTCGAACAACTCATATATATACTACCATCTATACATTCTAGAAGGTCCCATTAACTCTACTTCTAGAAATTTCTCAATATATCCAGTAAGCTCTATATTGTACATAAACCTATGCTTGTAAACATGACAAACAATATTGACCTGACCTAGATTACACTGATGAGTCATCACTAGCCCATCTGAGCTCCTTTATTATGCTAATGAGGCTCAGCTAGCTGTAACATTTTTTTCATGTAAATAACATTCCAGACTCTTCTGGGTAGTACACATTACTAAATGTTTATTTCACCAGTGAGGAATGTCACAAGCACACAGAGTGCAGCTAATTCAAGAGCTACACGTATGGCTATATGTATAACTTATACACATTTGTAACACTTTCCCCCATGGAAAAAAGAAAATTTTGCCGTAGCAAATTTTTCTTTTACATTTTCAAACATTTAAAGTTTCCTAAATAAACATGTTCACATTCTCTGCCTTATGAACAATCATACTTTTATGTTTGAACACTTACAATATCATGTTTCCATGTCTTATTTATGACAACTCATAATTTAACCCTGACAACTTGTCTTGAGTATTTTGTCACTTTGAATTTCTTATTCAACCATTTTGATGACATGTATTATCCAAACAATATTTTCTTCAATAACAAACAAAGAGTTTCAATACCATAATCAACCGGCAAGGCACTTACTTGCACTGAATGTTTCCACATGAAAATAACTTCAAAATCTTTTTGCCAAAGTCTTTTGGATATATGGCAATTTTCATTTGTCATCATACTGATTCAATAACATATTTACACGTAATCACATACCTTGTGACAAAACTTATTACTTCTTTGTTGTGTTTTTTTTTTTTTCACACTCTGGACAATGCATCAGCTATGACATTGTTTTTGCCTGATACATGCACAATTTTGAGTGCATAGGGCTGGATCAGCAGACTCCACCTGAATATTCTACTGTTCTTGGTTTTGAACCGATCCAGGAAGACAAGGGGATTGTGGTCTGTGTACAGTATTATCTCCCCTTTACTGTTTGTCAAATACACTTCAAACTGCTGAAGGGCAAGGATCATACTGAGTGCCTCTTTCTCAATTGTTGAGTACTTTTTCTGGTACTTGTTCAGTTTCTTAGAGAAGTAGCTCACAGGCTTTTCTATGCCATCATCGTCATCTCGGAGCAAAACTGCCCCTACACCAACATCACTGGCATCAATAGCCACTTTAAAGGGCTTGGAGAAATTAGGTGCAGCCAACACCGGCTCATTTGCCATGATAGATTTCAACTTCACGAAAGCATTTTGGCACTCATCTGACCAGATGTACTTGACTTTGCCTTTTAGCAAGTTTGTGAGTGGGCTCACTACAGTACTAAAATTCGGCACGAATTTTCTGTAGAACCCAGCCATACCCAGAAATCTGAGCAACTCTTTCTTTGTTTGGGGGATGGGGAAGCTGAGTATAGCTTCAACCTTGGCTTCTCTTGGCAGTACTTGCCCTTGACCGACTATGTGACCAAGATAGGTGACCTTTGCCTTTGCAAATTCACTCTTTGCAAGATTGATCACAAGATTGGCTTTGTTGAGCCTGTCAAACAGTAGTCTGAGGTGTTGGATGTGATCACTCCATGTGTCCGAGAACACAAGAATGTCATCAATGTACACCACACAGTGGTCAAGTCCGGCTATCACCTGATTGGTCAACCTTTGAAAGGTCGCTGGCGAATTCTTCATCCCAAAAGGCATGACCTTACACTGAAACAGACCATCTGGGGTCGCAAAGGCAGATATTTCTTCTGCACGGTCGGTCATTGGCACTTGCCAGTAGCCCTTAAGCAAGTCTATCTTACTGACGAAGGCAGAGTTACCAACCCTATCAATACAGTCCTCCAATCTGGGAATTGGGAATGAATCTGTCTTACTCACTGCATTTACCTTCCGGTAATCAATACAGAACCTCTGTGAACCATCTGGTTTTGGTACCATGACGATAGGGGAACTCCAACTACTCTGACTTGGTTCTATTATGTCATTTTCTAACATGAATTGAACCTCCTCCCTAACCTTCGCCAATTTATCGGGGTTTAACCGATATGGGTGCTGTTTGATTGGTCTAGCATCTCCAACATCAACATCATGCACAGTCAGTGGGGTGCAACCTACTTTGTCTTTGCAAATGTCCCCAAATTCATGCAACAAATCAGTTACATCTTTTCTCTGATCTTCAGGGAGGTAACTCAACACTTCCTGTGTTTTCCCTAACACCTCCGTGTTAGACAGCCTGACACTTGGTGGCTCACTCATGTTTACATCAGATTCAGACATGTCCACATCTGATTCCACCACATCAACCTCCTCATCATTTACCATGTGTATCACCCCAACTGGCTGGCTAGCCTCTCGCTCAAAGTATTCTTTGAGCATGTTCACATGACACACCCTTTGATCTTTTCTCCTGTCAGGAGTACCAATCACATAATTGACATCATTCAATTTCTTTTTGACACAGTACGGTCCACTGAACTTGGCCTTTAATGGCTCACCCTGCAATGGTAGCAACACAAGTACTTTGTCACCAGGCTTGAAAGTACGCACTTTAGCATTTTTGTCTGCTTTCTTTTTCATGCTTTCTTGGGACGTTTTCAGATGTCCCCTAGCTACCTCACATGCCCTGAACAGCCGTTCACGGAACTTTGACACATAGTCAAGGAGGTTTACATCATCATCCTGGGACATGAACCTCTCCTTTATGAGCTTAAGAGGGCCCCTAACCTCGTGACCGTACACCAACTCAAACGGACTAAATCCCGTTGACTCATTCGGGGAGTCCCTAGTGGCAAACAGTAAACATGGGATGCCCTTATCCCAGTCCTCAGGGTGCTCCTCACAATATGCCCTAATCATGGTCTTCAGGGTCTGATGGTAGCGTTCTAATGCACCTTGAGATTGGGGATGGTAAGCTGACGACTTCAGCTGTTTGATACCCAACTGATACATCACCTCTTGAAATATGTTTGACATGAAATTGGATCCCTGGTCAGACTGAATTTCCTTGGGCAGACCGTACCTAGTGAAAAACTGTACTAGGGCCTCTACCACAGTCTTGGCTGTAATATTCCTGAGTGGAATTGCCTCTGGGAAACGGGTAGACATATCCATGATTGTCAAGAGGAACCTATGACCTGACCTAGTTCTAGGCAAAGGGCCAACACAGTCAACTAGAACTCGAGTGAACGGTTCATCAAATGCGGGTATCGGAATCAATGGTGCCGGCTTGATCGACGGCTGTGGTTTACCAACCACCTGACATGTGTGACAAGTTTTACAAAACTCAGCCACATCTCGACTCAACTTCGGCCAATAGAAATGCCTCATGATTCGATCTTTTGTCTTTCTGACACCTAGATGGCCGCCAACAGGTAACTCGTGGGCAATTCTCAAAATCTCATTGCGATAACAGGGAGGGACAACAATTTGATGGACAACAGTCCAATCCTCATCAGCTGGCCTAAGGGGAGGTCTCCACTTCCTCATCAAAATGTCATCTTTGACATAATAGCACTCAGGGACATTAACAGCCTCAGCCTCAGAACACGCAGTCTGAGACAAGCCCTTCAATTCCATGTCTGCCTGTTGTGCCTGAACCAAGGAAGACTTACTAAACAGCTCACCACTGCTAGCCTCGGAGCCTAAAACAGCACCCCCTTCATTCAAATCCTTGAAAAAGGTTTCAGCCAACCAAACCCCAGTATTCTCCTCCACGTCAACACAATCCGCATCATCGTGCGCATCCCTACGAGCCTGAGACCTAGTAACAACACAGGCTGGGAAAATTCCCGGCACTTCTTCCTGTAAGTTCTCAGTTTCCGGAACCTCAACTGGCTTTTCCAAAACCACAACACAATCCGGAAAAATCCCTGGGAACTTCACCTGTAATTGTTCAGCTTCAGTAACCTCAACCGGTTGCTCTGAAACACCTGGCGACGCAACAACTTTGTCGCCAGCCAAGTCATTACCCAACAAGCAATCTACACCCCGCATGGGCAACTCTGGGATGACTCCAACAGTAACAGGACCAGAAACTAGGTCACACTTCAAATCCACCTTATACAAGGGGACGGTGATACAGCTGCCAAAAATAGGCTGTATCAATGCCTTGGCATTCAATGCACTCTCTGGTGGTAAAGTCACACTACCTTCCACCAACAATGTCTGATTGGACCCTGTATCCCTAAGGATAACCACTGGCATACCTGCCTCACCAGATGAACTAGGGGCCACTCTTCCCTCAGACAAAAAGCTACGATATTTTTGATCAACCTGCGTAAGTTTATCGTCAAATTTGAACGGACGATTTTCAATGACCTGTCTATCTCTACCTGGGACACTTTCTTCTGGGAGGACACTTTTTGGCATGACAAACCCAACTTCTTTCTTTTCCTTATTTTGCAATTTCCAGCACTGGGCCTTTAAGTGCCCCTTCTTGTGACAATGAAAGCAAGTTGGAGGTGGTTTTGCCGTACCTGAATTGGCAGACTGATTTTTGGATGCCGGAGGTGAACCACTGCTAGTGTTGCCGCCTTTACTTTGCGCATCTTTTGCTTGGCCAGTACTCTTTTGTGCCTCATTCTGATTTTTACCTCTATAACCAGAGAAATTTCGGAATGGTAGTTTGTTATCATTCTTGTGAGTTAGCTCGTACTCATCAGCCATTTGAGCTGCTTTTTTCAGACCTGTGATTTTGTGATCATCTAAGTGGGATCTCACATTGGAGGCAACATTCTTTTTGAACTCCTCCAACAACACTACCTCTCTGAGGCTATCAAAATCTTCCCCCACTTTCAATGAACCATACCACCTATCAAACATCATTTCTTTTTCACGAGCAAACTCAACGTGTGTCTGACCTGGCTTGCGGCTTGCATTTCTGAACTTCTGTCTGTACGCCTCCGGTACCAATTCGTAAGCATTCAGTACTGCTTTCTTTACAGTAGCATAGTTACATGATTGTTCTGCTGAGAGAGATGAGTACACGTCTGCTGCTTTACCGACAAAAACACTTTGGAGAAGCATCGGCCAAAATTCCTGTGGCCATTTCATCGTACTAGCCACTTTCTCAAACGAGACAAAATATTTGTCGACTCTATCCTCTTCAAATTTTGGCACCAAACGAACATTCTTTGCCACATCAAATGTATGGGACTTATTGTCCTGTGCACGAGTCTGAGATAATTCAAGCTCACGCAATTTCATCTCCATTTCTAGTCTTCTCATTTCAATTTCTGCTTCTCGCTGTCTCTGTCTTTCTTCAGCTTCAGCTTCTCGCTGTCTTTGTTCTCTATCTCTTTCAAATTCTAATCTCATCTTCTCTCTTTCAAATTCCATTTTAGCAAGCTCAATTCGTGTTTGATCTGAACCACCCATAGCTTGGGCTTGCTCAACTGGTTGGGTTTGTTGTCTAACTGTCATGTGACTACCTACACTATCAAGTATCTCTGCCTTCTTCATACCCTGTGTCAATTCAACATTCAAATGTTGGGCAATAGCGATCAAATTACACTTTCTTAATCTTTCCAAATCTGTGTAGGACAAATCTGTCCTCTCGGCAAACGCCTTAGCATCGAACGTACTCATGATTGTACACAGTATACAACATACACAATCAAAATATGTGAAAGCTTGTCTGTATGTATTCTAAGATAGATCAATCAAAGTTATGACCAAAATTTCACTGAATTTTGAACAATGTTGGCTTATTAACAATGTTCGATTCCCGGACAAGCCCCCAAATTTTGTTACGATCAGTTCACGCCAGAAAGGATCGCACAAAATGATACCAATATTTAGTTTATGTGTTCTTTATTATATGGGGTATTTTCCCCTTCAAAAAAACCAAGACAAGCGTTCACTTTCAATACATTAATAAATCAATACATGTATATAGATAACTTTACAATGTGTGGATACAGGTTAGCTTACAGTGCTGAAGTCCAATGGATCCACGGCTCTCGCTGATGGTCCAGTTGATAATCCGATCCAGTATTCCCAAATTATGATCGCAACGTTGATCCCAATGTTGTACGCTGAAGAGCAGGTATTCCAGATAGTCAAGTCCAAATAGATGATCCAAAATGGTCAAATGTTAATCCACAGAGCTTTCACGCTTTCACAGGCAGGATCTCATAAGCGCTATTTAACAGGCAGGTAGTTATCCACGTAGGGAAAATCCTCGTATAAATCCACAGGTAAGTATTGAACCAGGGTCGCAACAATATCTTAGATGCAGGTTACTTTTACCACAGGTGACTGGAGCAAGATGATATGAAACTCTGAGCTCCTATCTCGAACAACTCATATATATACTACCATCTATACATTCTAGAAGGTCCCATTAACTCTACTTCTAGAAATTTCTCAATATATCCAGTAAGCTCTATATTGTACATAAACCTATGCTTGTAAACATGACAAACAATATTGACCTGACCTAGATTACACTGATGAGTCATCACTAGCCCATCTGAGCTCCTTTATTATGCTAATGAGGCTCAGCTAGCTGTAACATTTTTTTCATGTAAATAACATTCCAGACTCTTCTGGGTAGTACACATTACTAAATGTTTATTTCACCAGTGAGGAATGTCACAAGCACACAGAGTGCAGCTAATTCAAGAGCTACACGTATGGCTATATGTATAACTTATACACATTTGTAACAGCAACTATGGCCCGGTCACTCACCAATGTCATTGCCGACCTGGTGACAGGAGAGTGGTTCTGAGTCGTAGTCCAATGCCAGGATCTTGAAGGAGGCCAGCGGGGTTGAGCCTGGCTGGGTGGATATCATCCCTCGGAACCGAGTCACTGTCCACGTCCGACAGTGGTTGTACTCAGAGCAAACTAGTGGAGGAAGGATAATATGTACAGGAATAATATTTTATGATAGTTATATCTCTTCTTTTTCCAGCACTATCATCTCAAGGTTTCACCAATCATTACAAAAACCTCTGGACATGATTTCATTTTGCAAGGGACATTCAAGCATTTGGTTTGTGTTTTTCATGTTCCTTCCTTTTACATCTTATCTACTGTTAGTGTGAGTGTTCTTTGTGACTGAAAGCCACCTTACCTACTGTATTTTTCTTCCTCAAAGAGACAAGTGCTAAATAAACAGTAAAATGCCATCAGCGGTTGACTCACTGGACACTAGGTACTTCTCAGACAGCATGACCTTGGTGATGGGATTGCGGTGGACAGTGAAGGTCTGGAAGAGCTGCGGCCCTTGACCAACGGTCTCAGGGTGCTGGACAATGACTCTGACCTTCCCTGAGCTGGTCCCATATGCTATCTCAATCCAGTTACCACTCAGACCTGCAATGGTGACACAAACGGGTTATTTGAAGTAGATTTATATGCGTCAAACATTTCAGATGATGCATAACCTGACATCAAATCAGAGATGCCAACCTCTTGACACAAAAAATCAGACTGAATATCCTCAAAAATCGTATTTTTGAGTGAAAAATCAGATTTTCACGAAAACTCAACATGACCAGTGGCCTGTTGGCCCCAAGCCAGGAAAATGTTAGAAAAATGTTTTACTGGTAACAATGGGAAAGTGAAATGTTTGCTCTTTCATCTGATCTTCACTCTTTTCATCCCATACCGATTACAGTATTACCAATAATGGGAGACATCTTCGCTGTAAAGCAAATGTATAAGTGGCAACACATGCTATCACAAAAGTATGAGAGCATGTATTTGGATCTTAGAAAAAAGATCAGCGAAGTCACCTACATGTAAACCAGACCTGCCAACTTCTGGAGTTCAAAAACTGTATTCTTTAATCCAAAATGTTGTATTTTACCAACAAAAAATGTATTAAAAAAAAAAACGGATCAATGTCTCTTACATTTTTTATGGAGCATTGGTTGAATATGCATGATTTTGTCATGACTGGTGTGCTCGATGAACCTATGAACAAACATCCTCAAATTGCTAATGTGAGATGCTGGTAGGATACTTTACAAAACAGAATGGGCATTTCGCCATTGAATATGGCACACACACAAAATAAGATTTAAAGAAAAAAAAAAAAAAATCGTTTTTTTTTTTTTTTTTTTTTTTTTTTTCGAAAATCATATTTTTTAAAGGAAAATCGTACTGTCGTATTCAGTTCTAAAAATCGTACTAAATACGACAAAATTGTACTGGTTGGCATGTCTGTCAAATGTTCTCTTTTTTTTACATTCCACACAATCTACAGCAGTTGATTTGAATTAAGGATTAAATTTAAAATACCAGTACCGTCAAATCTATGCATAAAATCACTGACGACTGCAGGTTTTATAGAGGTGGTCTTCCTATACTGGTCAGTTTGCATGTCAAGCGAGTCACACCTGCCTTTAAAATCCACCCCAATGGAGAACAGAAAAAGGTGGCCTTTGAGGACAAGACATATTCATAGACTCAGAAGATTCAAGTTCAGCGGTTTTCACAAAGATGTGGTCTTTACAGACTGTAGTCTTGGGAGACAGGTTTGACTGTAATATCAACTTTTAGCTGTCAGATATGGTTGTCTTTATTCACAGGAAGTCTTTCTAAGCATTAGGTCATTAACACCTACGTTATCCAGTTTCAAGTCTTTATATCTTTATGCGCCTTTGATGCATCTCTGCATAAGTAACACACCAATCATTGTATCTGACACAGAAGGAGTTACTGTAAACTTACTGCTTTTGGGGGTGAGGTAGACGCTGAGGGCCGTGACGGCATCGTTGGCTGGGTCTTTGTAAAGCTCTGTCACCAGTAAATCTTTGTCTTTGATCCTCAGGGGAAACTTCTGCATGTCTGCGGGGAAAATCAAATAGAAGTAACAGCTCCCTTATAAACGATAGAAGTACGTTCCTTGGCAAATTGCCTGCAAACCACTCAATCACTCAACTGTAATATTCAATTTAACTTTCAGTATGTATGATCACTTGAAATCTCTCTCAATATATACATGCAATCTGCTATAAGTTCAATGTTGTTCCTTTTCGCCATCCCATTTCTCTCTTCTTTTCTTTCACTCTTTAATTTTTTCCTTGAAAAACAATTTCGTTAAAAATGGTTTATTTGCCTCCCTACATTGGATTCATTCAGTTAAGTGGGCAATTATACATGTATGTCTTTTTATTTCTTACATTTTCTCTCCCACCGACCCCCTCATGTCTTTTTATCTCTCTCTTTCTCTATCTCCTCTTTCTCTCTCTCTCTCTCTCTCTCTCTCTCTCTCTCTCTATGTCTCTTGCTATTTCTATCAATCATAAGATTAATTACTGCATCTACATGAAATGTCAAACCAACAAACACTTTGATTTCATAAATCAATCAACTAGGATCTGAGAGAAATAGCATGCCTCTACCCTGATATAGGACAAAATCCACATACCTATGTAGTATATGGACCCATTTGTACAGCCAAGTAGTAGGAATGACCCGGCAGTATCGTAGCTTGCTATAGGTTTAACGTCTTGCACCTGTCAGCAAAAACAATAACAACAAATACTATCTTCAGATATCACTTTGATGGATTAACTACTGTTACTGTTATTCTAAATAACATAGGCCACATTGTTTTGTTTATCTAGAGCTACATTTAAAAGCAATAAAAATACACATACATTCATATACACATAAATCTTGAAAGCAGACATACATCTTAAAATGCACACACACACATACAAAACACACACACACACGCATACACACATACATCTTAATACACACACACACACACAGACACACTTGCATACAAACATACATCTTGAGAACACATACACACATACATTCACCACATCCTACTCTCTTACCTGCCATGTCTGTGTCAGAGCGTGCCACACGCCCACCTTCCCCACATGGCTTGTTGCCACCAGCTGGCTGCCAATGAAGAACAGACTGTCCACTTGCACTCCCAAGTTGAAAGTACCAATCTCCACCCCCTCCTCGTCCTCCCGGCAGCTCCACATGCGGATCTGGCTGCCCGAGGCCACGGCCACCATCTTCTCCCTCTGCTGCTGCTGGTCCAGGTGCCCGGCCCCACCCGCCTTGGGGTTGAGGGCCACCCGCTGGGCCGGCCGCTCCAGGTGGGGCGACTGAAAGACGAGCTGCCACCCTGTTGACTCCCGGATACGGTAGCAGCGTACCAGATGGGCGTGGGCCAGCACGATCCAGTTGTGGTGGCCGCTGATCTGCAGTACTCGCCGCGGGTCTACCGTCGCATCTACATGATATCAATCCAAAGTTATAAATGAGGTAAATCTTGGTCTGGTGTACTTCACTATTGGTTTACTGCAAGATTACTGCATATGTGTCTCTACCGGTCTATTGAACATACAGTGCATAAGAGTACAAATATTACAATGATGAAATAAAAAAAAAATATACCCTGTATAATATTTCAATTTCAATTTGCTAGATGAACAACTTACCAAATGGTATGTCTAGGTCATGCTTGGAATGTCTGGTGATATCAATGGCCGATGCTGGCCGTTGGTCTCTTCCCGACCCTGCCCTGGACCCCGGTCTAATTCGCAGCTCCGCCTCACTGGTAAAACTGTTCCGCTGGTCTGCGAGGTCCGGCCGCACTGGGAAAGCTGGGCGAAAACGATTCAAATAAATACAAGGTTATGGACACTGGATGATGACAACGGTGATCTAAATGTCTGTGTCACTTTATAAAAATCAATGTAATGACCCAATTTTGTTTTGATACTTACGAGATGGAGGGAGGAAGCCATGAAACAGCACACTGCCGCATGATGAGTGGTCCAGATCCTCGCACAGAGTCAGCTTCTTGACTGAATGGCAAAAACAAGTTGAGAAAAAAATCCTCTTGAGAAGTCATTTGCCTATGACATGCAGCTTTCCATGGTATATTCTGCCTTCTATTGTTAATTGGGTTGCTGGCTATTATAACAAATATACCAGTGCTGCTAGACGCCTGAACTATGGCCATAAATATCAAGTCAGTGCATGCCATTGGAGGCTGATTAGACCTCATGCCTTCACGTCATCACTTCTCTCATATTCAGGCTGTTATCTTGGACACTACTGGACATATGCACTGAGGTGCAACTTATGTGACAACAAGGTTGTTGCACAAAATGTACAATGATTTTTATTCTGTGTAAGAGGGCAAGCCTGGCACCCCAAATATACATACTCTGAAGATTAGCCATTTTTCACATCTCAATTCCACCTCCATCCACTTCTTGTCAAAATTATCAAGGTAGTAATTTGGGCTGATTTAAGAACAATAGCTTGATGCTTCTATGCTAATCTTAAGTACCGTTAAAGAGAAATAAAACTGAACTTATTTCATACCTAAAGGTGAGATGCCATAAAACTCTGCCTCGTGTTTGAGTGTCTGAATATCAATTCCTTTCAGTTTGAGCTCCTTGGTTCTCAGGTAGTTGAGGATGGGCACAAAGGCACTTGGGTCCCGATCAATGAAGATCTGAGAAAACAAGAGGTGGATACATGAATGTCTTTAATCTCTGAACATAGACATCACAACTGAGAATAATAGAATATGGATAAATAAGGAAAGATTTACACACACACACACACAAACACACACACACACACACACACACACACACACACACATACACACACACACACACACACTACATTGGCTATTAAGTAACCCATGGCTGTTTCTAATGAATAAGACATACATGTGAATATGAATTTTTAATCATGAATACCATTCAGAAAATAGTAAATCTTTTGGTAAAACCAGGTGGTTACATTCTTTCAGGATAGATGATTCATTCATGAGGTGAAAAAAGGGACAGGAAAAGTAACAAACAATTAAAAAAGATAATGCAAAAACAACCTTAGTCATGTTCAAAATTAATTCTTTGTGAAAAAAATTTAAAAGATCTGTTTGGGACAACCATGCTATATTCACAAGTCAGGACAAAATCTTTTTTTTTAATGGACAAAACATGTTTTAAAATATATCACTTTATTTAACTGAAATGTCACAATAAAATGATGTTAACTTGATATTCTATAAACCTGTGTAAAACCTTCTGATCAATGGAGAATGGTAGCAGCTTGTCTGTCATGCAAACAGAATGACGTGAATTAGAAAATAAAGAGAGATCGATACTTACAGATCCTGTTTCATCTTTCACTGAAGATATGCGTCCACTCAGTAGGCTATATGGAGGTGAAGAGGGCAGAACAATGAGCAAATGGTATAGTTTGGAAGTCAATTTACTAAACAGTGAAGTGATGTGCGAGAGAACCAAAACACTCAGACTCTAAACACATGTAAGATAAATTGGGGTATGCAATGTCCATATTACCATTATCAGCTTCCGTCTTAGCGAAAGTTGGCTGCCATAGTACTCCAGGCTTCTTAGCAATCTTAGTCATGGGCTTTTCTAGTAAGACCAGTTAATGCACCAAATGTCCATTGTTTTGAAGTGATCAACATGTTAACATTGGTGGCTTTCCTGTACCTCAAATACCTCAGCTTCCATTAAATCTTAAACATTATAATTTGTAAAATTCTCTTTTTCTTCAAATTCTAGGTACCTTTTGAAATACACACCTTGAAAAGAAGGAATCTGGGATCCATGTCAGAGTCTGCCTTGATGTGGAAAACCTGAATGAATGAAATCCATGCAGACAAATTTAATGATTTTTAATAAAATTGTGTGACATAGAGAAAAAACTATGTTTTGAAAATGCAAGCAAATCATTGTTATTACAATTTGGTATCCGTGTCCTGTGGCCATGAGCATTATCTATACTTTACTGTGACCAACCCGCTCATACAGTGAGCGGGCTGCATAGCGCAGAGCTTTGAAGCAATGGAGTCAAGATTAGATTTATTGTTTTCAACAAAACTTTATCTTGGATCAAACTTGTACTACACAGATTTACAGTGGATACATACCTAAATTCAACCATGGCTCGTTTGAAGTTGATTTTGATCCATGTTGCATTTTTCTCATTGTTAACGAAGTAAGATAGTACAGAATTGCAGCTGCGATTATATGAAGATTGAAGTTCATGCGCATGTGCCAGCTCTCATATTACAATTCATGTATTACATTTTTGGAACAGCCAAAATGGCAGCCTTGATGGACCTTGTTAGATGTGTAGAGGAAATAGCTAACAATAACATTACTCAAAACATTTTCAAACATTTTTATAGCACGTGTTGTGCTGCACTGTGATTTACGGAGGATACATACTTGAATTCACCGGTAATTCGTTTGCAGATGAATTTAATTCATGTTTTATTTTTATTTTTTTACAAATTAAGGTGGTTCAGAATTGAACGACAGCAGCTGGGATGATGAAGATTAAAGTTCTCATATTTCAATTCTTGTATTACGTTTTTGCAACAGCCAAGATGGCAGCCTTGACAGACCTTGTTAGAAAGATGTGTGAAGAGGAATTATGTAACGTTGCTCAACATTTTCTAAAAATTTTTTAGTGCGTATATACATTCAAATACGGTAAACCGTTCATTCATGTGCATGGGTCGATTACATCGGTAGTCAGACCCGTCACGCAAGGAAAATGGTGGCGAGCACTCAGGATGCGGGAGTAGTCCAGGGGATATATCTAACTAGAATGACTGAATTAGTGATGTGTATAAAAAAAAATTAATAAATTAATAAATCACAACACAATATTACACATGTGGGACTTACCCATAAATTAGGAAATAAAATTGCAACTTACCTAGTTCCACCAACATTTAATTTTATGAGATCACCGGAGCATAGGAAGTGTCCACTCATGGTGTCTCTCACGTCAAATGGCATCTGATAAACGTTGCTGCATTTATAAAGAGTGATTTTAATAAATTCCGTACATCATTGCAATACAATGCACAATATTTATTGGTCACTCAGAAAAATTGGGTGGAGCTCGCCGGCGTAGAGGTCGCTTGCGCTTGAAAACTAATACATGTACTGTGTGAGAAGAATATAGAGGCTACGTCATCACTCAAAATACATGCACCGAACCTCACAGTTTTCCCGTATTTATAGAGCTGTGACTCAAAAATAGCCCTTATTAAGTAAAATGACAGTGTCCCGTCCACAGTGTCCCGTCTCCTTTTCTCCCCCCCCCCTTTTTCTCCTGCAAGCAGTTCAAAATTGTATATATTTGTATGTCTGCTTTTGTAGATTTTATTCAACACTGTCGACCCCCTCTCGGGGTATGAGAGCTCTACAGCAAAAGATAGTCAACACATAGTACAAGATAGTAAATACAAGTAAAAAAAAAAACATCGTAATGAATATAAAACATGAAAACACGATATAAAACATTTTTAGCTGGCATCCGTGTCCAGTCTAACCTTATAATATACATACATGTACATGCAATAGTTATTCTAGGTAATGCATAATAGAATATAAAAAAAAAGAATATGAATCTAACACTATAAGGTCTAGTTACAAGTAACAGTTATAAGTCAAGCTGAATAGGTTGCCTCATGAAATGTTAAAGTTCTGAAAGGGACAGAGCTGTGATGAGATCTTTAACCCTATCTAGCCCGTGGGGGGGGGGGGGGCAAAAACAGCCCCCCCCTCGACATTTTTCGCAATAAATTTGTAACGCGAAAAGATCGCGCCGCGACATTTCATGACTATTTTCCTTCAAGTCTCACGCAACTTTTAAGACCAAATTTGCGACGCGGGGGTACACGGTTCCGAAGTTACGTAACATTTTGTATGTGCATGTCAGACCAAAAATTGCTCAAAAACGTGATTTCATGTACAAATCCAATGCAAATTCTGTATCTAGCCAAAATTCATAAATGTATCATTATTTCTCTTATTACTGATGAAAAACAATAGATTTCATGTTATTCATGACTGAAATAGTGTTGCCAACGATTTCCATTGAAAAAACAATGAAAAACATAAAGTAAAAAAAACAAAGAAATACATAAGAATTTAAGAAAAACAATAAAATACATAAGAAAAACTTTAATATTGCCATTTCTTTAAATCCTTATTTGATAATAATCCTAAGAAGAGTGTCTGAACTGATATCTAGCAGTTTTGGGGCTATATTTAAATATTTACAACCAAATTATGATATTTATGCATTTAATTAGCATAATTAATTAATTAAAAATGAATTTGAATAATTTTGGTGCAATTGACAATTGAATTGTGGAGATTACGGCATCGGTGACGTACGTGCCAATTTTCATCGCGATCGCGCGATCAACGGTCGAGATCTTAGGGGGGGGGGGGGGCTGTTTTTGCCCCCCCCCCCCCCCGGGATATGCGATTTCAAAATAGCCCGGGCTATATAGGGTTAAACCGTTCGACGACCATGCACTTTGGCACAAGAACTCCAATTTTTTTTTTTACTGTTTTGAGATTTAGTGCTGTCAATCTTCTTTGACTCCTCAGCTTCCTCCGCTTTTCCTCTTCTAAGTTCTATATTTACCAGCCAGCGTCTCCTCTGTATACCTTTCACAACTTTGGATTAAAAATGAATTATATTTGAAATCAAGTTTAATAGTATGTATCCGTATCGCCCCCTCCCCTGCCCCCTCCCCCTTAATCAAAAAACCTTAACTTTTTATCGAAACAACGTCTCTAGCAAAACACCCACTTATTGTTTATACACTTATAAAACAACCTATGAGTGAAAATGACATTGATCTGTTTCGCCATGCATGAGTGAGCACTTTTTAAACCAGTATCACTTTTCAAAAGTCACATTTGAGTTATTGTGGCCGTGTCTGTGAAACAAGATTTAGGGGAATTATGATGTATGTGAGTGCCATTGTCGCTTTCAAGACCATCAATTGTTTATCTACTATTTTTATGATTTCTCACTGGGCAAAGTTTTGGGTCAAAATATTGGTATCTTTAACCCTCCTAATTTTGCCAAATCTATTCGGTATAGAATACATTAACAGAGGTATTCGGCGTGTCATGATTGAGTGAGCACACTTTACAGATGAAACAGAAACTGTAGGCCTACTCCGTTCTTATGCATTTATAAAAGCTTAATATTTCCAAACAATTATATGTTTATATATTGTGACGGCCGTCGTCGTCGTGTTTAGCTACTCTCTGAGTGGTGGTGGTATTGGTCTCGACCGAGTCGGAGATGGCGTGTGACTCGAGAGAGTAGGACGCGCTACTACTAGGTTCGTGTTGTTGTGGTTTTGGGACTTCGGACGTAGTAGAAGCGCGTGGCATCCCAGGGGAGACGGCGTCACAATAAATAATAGGACTGGCTGGACGGTGTTGTGTCTTAGATCTTAACCCCGTGGCCATGATGTTTAATAAGACCAAGTGCCGAGCGGTAAATACACAGACGGGGTTAAAATGTCAACCAGTGTTGAAAATAAAAGATGGGATGCTTTATAGAATTAAGTATGTGGGTTGTTTTGTCAAAATATATGACAGTGAAGAGAAGAGATCACAAGGAGGAGGAAAAGGAAGTAGTTGAAATAAAAGGTGTGTATATATATGGATTACTTACTTGGACAAGAAAACAAGTTATTTTCACTCAAAGTCCGAGTTCAACTCCAAACAGGATATAACTTTTAATTCATGAAATATACATATATACACAAATAGACTGTTCGCCACTGTTATAGATAATCTTAATCATGATGCTTGTCTTAGCCAGCAACCATAAACTTCTTATACTATAACTGAACTGGCAAGGGCGAAATTTTATAAGGGCAAAAATTTATAAGGGCAAAAATTTATAAGGCGAAAATTTACTACGACTTTATGAGGAAAAGATACTTCTTATATCATGAACATGACTGATAGACCAGTGTACAGTACCTTGTACACGCAGTACTTAGGTTTATATGACATAGAAAGTCTATGTAAGACGCAGGGAGAATTCTGCGTACGGAGTGTACCTCCGTGGACTCTGCTTAACTGAGCGAAATGCCCTATACTTAATTCCTTTGTGCGAACGTTGGAGAAAGCCATCCAACGCACGCACAACCGTACGTAACGCTTAATACGGCTACGCGCGCACTCAACGTACATGGAACGAGAGTTCGCGCCAAAATGTGAAATCACCATAAAATCACGTATTTATCCACAACCACAAAGTCTCAGATAAAGTGACATATCTCGTCTTAAAGAGAATTACATTTGCCACAGAATAAAACCATTAGTAAAGTGACAAGTCCACATTTTATAGGACTTTTGCTGTAAAATCATTTAAGGAAGGATTCCAAATGCACAAATATGCAAATGAGATCCGCAACTACGCGCGCACGGTCTGTGCAGGCGAATCCGTTTTAAGCGTTACTTCACAAAATGTTCATCATAAATCGCTTAATATGTGAAAGAGTAGTAAGCCTCTAGTTACTTCAACTGTCTTATTCGACGGGTAATTCACGTCCTCACATAATAAGACTAATAATAAAAGGATTTATATTGGTTAAGTTTCTCTTTTCGAGACATTAAATACAACGACCATCACTCTAAAAGATTCGGTAAACCACGAATGACGTCATATATCAACTTCCGTATGAACTGTAATGCGCGAAGCCGCACGGCAGCTGAACGCGTCATTTCCACACAAATTCACACGTGTCCCTTACACACTTGTGTATCGTTAACAAAACCTAGGCTAAGTACCAGACGTCCCTAATTAGGACACTGGGGCTCATACCTTGACTATACGTGAAGGTCCTAAGGAGACAGCTGTCTTGGAAGACTATATAAATGCTTGACAATAGGGATCGATAGAAAATCGCCAATAACCTACGGTGGCCTTAAAGAGTTAAAATAGCGAACTTGACTAGGTTCGTTACACAACCCCCTTCCCCGCAAAATGCGTCCTCGCATTTAAAAAAAAAAACAACACCATATATATAACATCATAAAAACATCAACCTTCCGGCAAGCTGCACCGCGCGCACCGAACAATATCTCCATATAGTGGTCAAAAGCATTCTATTAAAAACAACATTTTGCAACGGCATTCGGAACGTCAATAGTTGATTTAAAGAGCTAAATAACGTACCACTCTCTCGTCATCGTCATTTACTCAACTATCAGGCCAACATCTACTCATCACTCTATCATACACAACACTTACTCGCTCATTCTCCAGAACGATCCTTAACTCAACTGTATTCCTCCCGAATTGCCATAACGCCGTCAGAACGTGAATGGACGGCAGTCCTCCAAATACATACGCAAGCGCATACCGGCTTTAGAACAATTTATAATTACCACTAACATACCACAATACTTAATTACTACATCGAATATCATACTTATGAAATACCTAAAATTACTAGTGGCGTTACAATATATTTACATCATATATGATAAAACCAGAAAGCTAGGGGAAACAAGAAGAGCAAGATGAAGGGAATGGAGTAGGTGAGAGAGAGAGAAAGAGAGAGAGAAAGAGAAAAAGAGGAGCACATGTATATATTCAAACAACAGAAAGTACTTTCTTGGTTACTTTGTACGAATAACGTGTGTAAAAACACCCGTCCGGGAGGTGAAGTGTTTCCAACACCCTATGTACCGTCTCTCCCGGTTTAAGTCCATTCGTAAAGTCTACTCGCGATGTCGCCGCTCCAGAGGTGGAGGTACTTCCCTCCTCCAGTGCTTTCCGACACTGTCCCATTATATTGTCCCTATCGTAAATGTCTTTGTCGTCTAGCTAGTAGAAGTAATCAGGCCAGCGTCTAGTCCTCGCTGGGTAGCTGCTCGCTGATCCTTGCGCCTTCTCAGAGTCTTCTTCCAGACTGCTTTCATGAAGGCCGTCACGTGGCTCGTCTGTAGCCACACTCTAGAGCTATATTCTTTGTCATAATTCGTCACCATCTCTCCAGTTCCTAGTAGAAGTAATCAGGCGGGCGTCGCTTCCTCGTTGGGTAGCGACTCGCCATTTCTTGCGCCTTCTCAGAGTCTCCTTCCAGACTGCTTCCATGAAGGCCGTCACGTGGCTCGTCTGTTGCCACACTCTGGAACTGATGATCCCCGGGCATGTCGGGAGTCTCATTTCGAACTTCGTCTCTTCTAGTCGTTCTAGTTGAGTCGGTAGGTTCGTCCCCTTCGTAGGGCTTCAATCTGTCGAAGTGTACTATTCTCGGTTTACTTCGTGGGTAGCGTCGTATCCTGTATGTCACGTCAGACAACTTCGTGATAACTTTAAATGGGCCATCCCATTTGTTGCTAAGTTTGGGGCTGAGTCCCTTCTTCCTCACGTCATGTCTCAGCCAAACAAAGTTTCCTTCTTCATACTTGTTGCCTTCAGCCTTTTGGTCATAGTTTCGTTTCTGTCTCCTCAAGTTCTTCTGACACTGCTCTGTCACTCTTCCGTACATCTTTTCCATTCTATCACGAAGTTCTTGAGCATAGTCGGTGCAGTCATTCTGAACAGTTTGTTCTGCAACGATGTCAGAGGGCAGGGAAACTTCTCTTCCAAACATCATCATATTTGGGGTCTCCTGTGTCGTCTCATGAACCGTGCTTCGATATGCTGCAGTCGCAAAGGCCAAGTACTTGTCCCAGTCTCTTTGATGCTTCTCTGGGTCGATCATTGTTACTAACATGTTGATCAATGTCCTGTTGAATCGTTCCACCATCCCGTCAGACTTAGGATTGTACGCGGTGGTCCTCGTCTTCTTCACTCCCAAGATTCGGCAAACTTCTTGAAATATCCTTGACTCGAAGTTCCTTCCTTGGTCGGTGTGAATCTCTCTTGGTACTCCATATCTGCAGACAAATTCTCCTACAAGTTTATCTGCAACAGTGCTTGCTCGTTCGTCAGGTATTGGATAAGCTTCTACGTATTTGGTATAGTAATCAGCTATCACCAACACATATTTGTTTCCGTCAAAAGTCTCTGGAAGTGGTCCCAAAATGTCAAGTGCAATCCGTTCCATTGGACTTCCACTTAGTCTTTGCTGAAGAGGTGCCTTCCGCCTCTTCCCGGGGGACTTCCTTTTTGCGCATGCTGAACATTTCCGAATGAAGGACCTCACGTCTGCCTTCATTCCTACCCAGTAATATCGACGTTGAACACTCTTCAACGTTTTAGTTCCTCCTAAGTGACCAGCCAATGGTCCTGCATGAAGTTCTGTCAATACTTCATCTACTCTGCGTCTGGGTAAAACAAGTCGCCATTTCTCCTCTCTGCCATCCTCAGAATCCCATCTCCGAAATAATACTCCATGGCGAACTTCTAACTGTCCCCAATGCTCCAGCAACATCTTTGTCTTGAACGACATTCCTGAAATCTCTTCTCTTGACGGTCTAGTCTTCTTCTTTACTGCTTCGAGTACCAATCTTATATTCTGATCATCTAGCTGAGCTTGTCTTATCTCATCGTAGTCTTCGTCATTCGTCAGTTGAATGACACGAGTGAACCGACATGTGTGATCCTCGTCTGTCACACCGTGAGTTCCTCGTCTACTTTGATCAGCTGGTTGAACTTGCCTGAAGTCATCATCCTTATTGTCACTTGTCGCCTTACTAACACGAGGTAACTGACCTGTGCGATCTTCGTCTGTCGCACCGTGAGTGTCTCGCCTATTTTGACGACATATGTGATCATCTAGTTGCGTTTGCCTTGTCTCGTCGTAGTCCTTGTTCATCATCTGATTTACACGAGTAAACTGACCTGTGCGATCTTCGTCTGTCGCACCGTGAGTGTCTCGTCCACATTGACGACATGGTTTTCGAGATAATGCATCTGCATTAGCATGACTCCTTCCTGCTCTGTGGATAATTTCTATGTCATATCCAGCAATAACTTCAAGCCAGCGTGCCAGCTGTCCCTCAGGTTGCTTGAAGTTTGTGAGCCAACGTAAGGCTCCGTGATCAGTCCTCACTCTAACATGCCTCCCGTACAAATACTGCTTGAAATGCCTCAGATAAGTCACTACAGCAAGAAGTTCTCGTCGAGTAACACAGTAGTTGCGTTCAGCTTTGCTCAGTACTTTGCTCCCATATGCTATTACTCGCTCCTGTCCATCTTGTACTTGTGAAAGTACTCCTCCTATGCCGTCTCTACTTGCGTCAGTGTCAAGGATGAATTCACCCTCGGGGTTAGGATAGGCCAGTATTGGTGCAGACGTCAGTTTCTGTTTAAGTTCATCAAATGCTAACTGGCAGGCAGAACTCCATCCGAACTGTCTTCCCTTCTCTGTAAGCTGATGAAGTGGCTTTGCAATACTTGCAAAACCTTCCACGAAACGTCTGTAGTAAGAAGCAAGTCCCAAGAAACTTCTTACTTCTGTCACACTGGTAGGTGTAGGCCATGTCCTGATTGTCTCTGTCTTTTCTGGTTGAGTGGATACGCCTGTGCTGGATACTTCATGTCCCAAGTAGGAAACTTTGGTTTTGAAAAGGTCACACTTCTTCGGCTTTAGCTTTAGGTTGGCTTGTCTCAGTCTGTGAAACACTTGTCGTAGTCTTGATAGTTCCTCTGGGATCGATTTCCCAAAGATGATCAAGTCGTCCAAATAGACAAGTAGAGTTTCCCAGTGTAATCCCGTCAACACTTTGTCCATAAGCCTCTCGAAAGTTGCTGGGGCATTGCAAAGTCCAAATGGCATGACGTTCCAGGCGTAAAGTCCTCCGTCAGCTAGAAATGCTGATTTCTGTTTCGCGTCCTCGTCAAGACCAACTTGCCAGTATCCACTTGCAAGGTCTAAAGTTGAGAACCATTGTGCTCCTGATAAGGCATCTAGTGTCTCGTCTATGCGGGGTAAAGGATAGGCATCCTTTATAGTAGCTGCATTCAATTGTCTGTAGTCCACACAGAATCTCTGACTTCCATCTTTCTTGCGTACTAATACTACGTTTGCAGCCCACGGACTATCAGTCGGCTCAATAAGTCCTTTGTCCAATAACTCTTCAACTTGTTCTCTGATTTCTCCTCTCTGTCCTATCGGATGTCTCCGTGGACGTTGTCTGATTGGTCGTTGGCATCCAGTATCAATGCGGTGCTCTACTCTATTACTTCTTCCGAGGTCGTCGCTGCCTCTTGAAAATACATCTTGAAACTCCACCAAAAGATTGGCTATCTCCTCATGATACTGTCTAGGTACTTCTTTCAAGCTTCTAGAAAGTAAATCCTCTAAGTGTTCAGGAACCCTCCTGAACTTCTCCGTCGTATACTTGGGCTTATTGTCCACATCTTCGTTGTCTACGATTGACAGGGTACCAAGCCTGGTATTCTTCTGAATTACTTTGTTTGACGTAGACGGGTTGAAAATCCTAACTGGAACTACATCTTCTCCAGTCTTGATCAATGCTCTTGCCACGATGAGTCCTTTCTTTGCCAATTGAAATTGTTCGTCCTGAGCCTCCAGTAGACCAAGTTTCTCTGCCTTCAGTCTCCTATTTGATCTCCCCATGATGATTGCTTCGTGACCTGCAGGTATTGTCGTCGTTTCTGCGGCACTTATACGACAGAAGAGTGCTTCTTCATCTTCACTCTCACATTGTACTGTTCCCCACTTAGTCGTTAGCTGAAAATCTATCAAGTCCAACTTGGCTCCCATCTTTGTTAGATTATCCAATCCTAGAATTCCGTCGTTGCTCACATTTGCAACGATAAGTTTTGTCAACCCTTTGTTTGGACCAAGTGTCAACTCCAACGTTACCAGTCCATCTACTGGTAGAGGTGATCCGTCAGCTAACTTAGCCGTTTTCTGTACTTTCTGTAAAGGGGGTCTCTCTTCTGCAGGAATGTCGCTATATAATCTTCTCGAAATATAGGACTCTGTAGCTCCAGTATCAATAAGGAACTTGTATTCTCTCTCATGAAAAGTTACTGGTACGACAAGTCCTTTTATGTTAGTGTCTATGCTGGGTAGGGTGCTTGAATGTTTTTGTCTTTCCACATTCTCAAAGCGTTGGTGAGCCTCGTCTGTTGGCTGTGTGGCCGCGCCATGGCCCCTTGGAGCGGCCACTGGCCGTTTAACTGCTCTGCATATCTTCTGTCCTGGCTCTGCGTCGATCTGCCTAAGTGCGGATCGTAATATCCTTGGTTCCGGCGTCTCATGTCGTCTTGTTTCTTTCTACAGTCTTTGGCGATATGTCCGCTCCTGTCGCAATAGAAACATCTTATGTCATCATTATGTTTCTGAGTTCCAGCTTGTCTCTCGTCGACGTAGGGTGTCTTGCGATGATTAGCACTAAGTCCTTTTAGTGCTTGGCTCATAGCCTCGTCTACTGCTGCTTTGATAGTTTTCTTCACATCTATCCGACTTGGCTCATCTTCTGAAGAAAGGGTGCGATTGGGTGTGTTTCTCTTCCAAGTCCCTCTCTGCGCCTCTGTCATCAGAAATGACTCAGTAGTAATCGCTGCTGTAACTGTCTCATCAAGTGTTTTCGCTCTTGCGTTGAAGATACCAGCCCTTAGCTCTGGGTTGAGTATAGCATCCGTGAAGTGAATCTTCGCAAGTCGGTCGATTCCGTCTATGTCGAAGTTCGGATACGCCTTAGTGGTAAGTTCACGAATACTGCGTCCCAGCTCTTGTAGAGATTCGTCGGGTCTTCTCCTGCGACTGCGTAGCTCAAACAGATAAGTCTCTGCTTGCTTAGCTGATGAGAATCTGGTCGCAAGTCTTGTCTTCATTTCTCTAAATGTCCATGTTGTTCCTCTCTGTTCGTCGAGGAGTCTAAGTGCTTGTCCTCGGAGACTTGCAGCCAAAAACCTTGCTGATTCTGCGTCGCCCCAGCCATTGATTGTACGGCAGGAGTCAAAATGCGTGGCGTAGTCTTTCCAGTCTGAACTTCCGCTGTACTTATCAGGCATTATAGTTGGTTTATTTCTAACAGACTCCGCCATTGCTCTCTTAGCCTCGTAGAGTTCCTCTTTGTTTCCAGTCGCACATATTTCTGCCAGTTTCATGCGATATGCGTAAGGATCATCCTCTGCGTTCTTCACCGTCTGTCGCATATGTGCGCGTGCGTAGGCTGTCTGTTCTGGTATTGGACGGTTGTTATATGCGTAGTGGCCGTACTCTGCGTTCAAAACTGTCGGACGCATATGACTTGCGTGGGTGTTGTACTCTGCGTGTTCCTTCGTCGGACGCATGTTATATGCGTGGCTGGCAAACTCTGCGTTCTCCGTCGTCGGACGCATCTTATGTGCGTGGTCGGGGTATTCGTCTGTTGTGTTGAACTCTGCGTGCTTCTTTGTTGGACGCATATTATATGCGTGGGGGTCGTACTCTGTGTTTTTCTTCGTCGGACGCATCTTCAATGCGTAATATTCATTTTCTGTCGTCGGACGCATGTTATATGCGTGGTTGTCGCCCTCTGCGTTCATCACATCGTTACGCACAGGTGCGTTCTCCATCTTGGGTCGCACTAATTGTGCAAAGTGTTTCTCATCGTCGGTAGTCTTCTCTGTATGTCGCACTTGTTGTGCGGAATACTTGTCTGCGTGGTCACTCTGTCTCTGTTCATTCTTAGTGGTCAAAGTATGTCTTTCAACTCCTCTATCGTCAATGGAAGAGTTATCCATCATGTCCTCTGTACTTGTCTTTGACCCTACACGTCGTCTAGTCGACCTCCGTCGTGTCAGTAGCGTACTAAGTTGTGCTACCATCTTTGTCATCTGCGTAAGCATACGAGTCTGTACGCTACGTCTCTTTTTGCCTTTTGATTGTTTAGAACTTGCCGTATTTACAGAATTGTCCGAAAATGAGCTAGTCTCATCTTCCGAAATATTATTTAAGTCAGTCATGTTTAATTCTAAGTCCTCAGTCTTAGTAAATTTTCGCCCCGGTACTTGCTTATTCTCCTCTTTATCTATCAACTTCATCTTCATCCCACTCCTGACACCAAACGTGTGACGGCCGTCGTCGTCGTGTTTAGCTACTCTCTGAGTGGTGGTGGTATTGGTCTCGACCGAGTCGGAGATGGCGTGTGACTCGAGAGAGTAGGACGCGCTACTACTAGGTTCGTGTTGTTGTGGTTTTGGGACTTCGGACGTAGTAGAAGCGCGTGGCATCCCAGGGGAGACGGCGTCACAATAAATAATAGGACTGGCTGGACGGTGTTGTGTCTTAGATCTTAACCCCGTGGCCATGATGTTTAATAAGACCAAGTGCCGAGCGGTAAATACACAGACGGGGTTAAAATGTCAACCAGTGTTGAAAATAAAAGATGGGATGCTTTATAGAATTAAGTATGTGGGTTGTTTTGTCAAAATATATGACAGTGAAGAGAAGAGATCACAAGGAGGAGGAAAAGGAAGTAGTTGAAATAAAAGGTGTGTATATATATGGATTACTTACTTGGACAAGAAAACAAGTTATTTTCACTCAAAGTCCGAGTTCAACTCCAAACAGGATATAACTTTTAATTCATGAAATATACATATATACACAAATAGACTGTTCGCCACTGTTATAGATAATCTTAATCATGATGCTTGTCTTAGCCAGCAACCATAAACTTCTTATACTATAACTGAACTGGCAAGGGCGAAATTTTATAAGGGCAAAAATTTATAAGGGCAAAAATTTATAAGGCGAAAATTTACTACGACTTTATGAGGAAAAGATACTTCTTATATCATGAACATGACTGATAGACCAGTGTACAGTACCTTGTACACGCAGTACTTAGGTTTATATGACATAGAAAGTCTATGTAAGACGCAGGGAGAATTCTGCGTACGGAGTGTACCTCCGTGGACTCTGCTTAACTGAGCGAAATGCCCTATACTTAATTCCTTTGTGCGAACGTTGGAGAAAGCCATCCAACGCACGCACAACCGTACGTAACGCTTAATACGGCTACGCGCGCACTCAACGTACATGGAACGAGAGTTCGCGCCAAAATGTGAAATCACCATAAAATCACGTATTTATCCACAACCACAAAGTCTCAGATAAAGTGACATATCTCGTCTTAAAGAGAATTACATTTGCCACAGAATAAAACCATTAGTAAAGTGACAAGTCCACATTTTATAGGACTTTTGCTGTAAAATCATTTAAGGAAGGATTCCAAATGCACAAATATGCAAATGAGATCCGCAACTACGCGCGCACGGTCTGTGCAGGCGAATCCGTTTTAAGCGTTACTTCACAAAATGTTCATCATAAATCGCTTAATATGTGAAAGAGTAGTAAGCCTCTAGTTACTTCAACTGTCTTATTCGACGGGTAATTCACGTCCTCACATAATAAGACTAATAATAAAAGGATTTATATTGGTTAAGTTTCTCTTTTCGAGACATTAAATACAACGACCATCACTCTAAAAGATTCGGTAAACCACGAATGACGTCATATATCAACTTCCGTATGAACTGTAATGCGCGAAGCCGCACGGCAGCTGAACGCGTCATTTCCACACAAATTCACACGTGTCCCTTACACACTTGTGTATCGTTAACAAAACCTAGGCTAAGTACCAGACGTCCCTAATTAGGACACTGGGGCTCATACCTTGACTATACGTGAAGGTCCTAAGGAGACAGCTGTCTTGGAAGACTATATAAATGCTTGACAATAGGGATCGATAGAAAATCGCCAATAACCTACGGTGGCCTTAAAGAGTTAAAATAGCGAACTTGACTAGGTTCGTTACAATATCATAATATCCATTATGAACTTGTGATCGACTTTAATGTCTACTCACTCATGCATTAAGTAACGGATCAAATTTTGTTATAAATTGTCAAAATGGTCAATAAGTGAAGCAAATGCCACTTTTTGTTGTTACTCAAAACAATTTTGATAAAAATTTATGCTATTTTGATAAAGGAGGAGTTAGTTGATTGGATATTGGATAGTCAGGGCCTACACTACAGGTGAGTAACGAGATATGATCGTGGGGATAAATAGCCGGGGGATATGCACGGTTTTTGTAAATGAAGTGGATTTCGACCTGACATTGTACATACAGAAGAAAATAAAATGGGGGAAATATTTAGGAGAGATGCCAGTAAAGGCGTTTGAGGAAAATCCAAAATATGCAATTTGATTAGGAAGGGTGAAAGTCAAAGTTGGGGTTTGGCTTCGACTGTTCTAGAAGTACAAGAGATACGGGAGCAATACGTAAAATTTCACGAGTCGTTCCTGGGAAAAAAAATAATAATGATAATGCATGCTGATCTCCCAACCTTATGGAGCGTGTGCGTAATATACGAGTACACATAGCCGCGACTGGCACTAGAGTCTATACGTTATATACTTGTTGTGTAGCTAGCTAGCTCGTTGTACGATTCCGCACGAGATTGACAGCGACGAAGGGTGAATCAACAGCAGAAAATCCATGATTATCCTTGGCAACCTGGCATATAATTGCATATTTCGTCCCTAAACTTACAGTTAGAAGTATCAACATGCCAAGTAATGGAGCACGAAACCAAGGGCCGAGTCAAACGGCTTATGTTGACCGTGAAAAACCAGCTGAAATTCGTCGAAGCAACATCACCGCTGCAAAAGGTAAAACACCGAGACAGTGTTCACATCATACTGTTCTTGAGTAGGCCTAGACAAGGCAAATGAATTCCCTTAGACTAGTTTCAAAAACAAAATTATCACTACTTGAATGCTGTTTTCTCAACAGTCGTACTCGTACTTCCAGGTCAGGTTGTAGGTTCATTTTCAAACCATTTTTCAAACTTTTTTTTCACTGGTCTGCTCACTGTTGACTTACAATTTACATGTATTTTTGTGTGGTTTGCTCAAGATCGTGCAGAGCTTGAAAATTTGAAGCCGGCGAAAGTTAATGTCAAACCCCAAATGTGTGAAAATCGTTCCCACTATAATACATTAATAGCACAAAATAAGGTAGATATGATCACTCCAGCTCAAAGGAATTGGCATAGGGAAAGGGAAGGAGCTGCAGTCTTAAACCGCAGCATGAAACACGATTCTTTAGCCTAAAAAGCATCATGTTTCATGCTGAACTGGCATGACTGGACAAAACATACTGCGGTTTAAAACTGGCTCCTTCCCTTTCTTCCCTTTCCCTTTCCCTATGCCAATTCCTTTGAGCCGTCATGGCCGTAGTGTAAGTATTGATAACAACGCTAGACTGAAAAATCAGTCTCTATAGGACGTTGGATCCGCTGAGATTGCATCTGGCTCCTCTGAACGCCATATTTAGAGACTGAACATCGCACCTGTACACTGTATGGCGATCGATGCGAGTCGCCATTTTGAATATGAAAACGCTAATGAAATGCATATGAATAGGCCTAAGTAATTTCACGCAAGCGCACATTTTTTTCCCGCTCGTTTGCCGTGTGCTGTTTTTTTTTCGTCGAACCGATTGACGATTAAAATATTCATAGACAACAACCCATCGAACAATCTGATTGGTCAAATTTATGTCAGACTCGAGCAGATTGAAAATGTCTGTGATAAACATGTGATCGTCAGAAAGTAAGTCTTTGATTTTCACCTTTCTATGCATTTGGTGGAATCTTAGTCCTAGAATTTATAAATATATAATATAGATCTAATTTTGATATAAGTAAATTTGTTGCATCATAGCTTGAAAGATGTTGATTTTTTAAACGAAGTCGCTATGTCTAGTTCCAAAATCGGTTTTCCCATAGACTTTGCACTAATTCCCCTAACTTGAGGGGAAACCTTGTATTTGCTTGTACACATAAGAACCCCGCCACTCAGGGTGGTCCCCAGTGTAGAAAACATGCGGTGCAAACACCACGCGTCGGGTCCAGAAAGTGATTGTGAGCCACGTGTAAATTCACTGCACCATGCGTAAAATCAGTATCAGTCTTATTATTCTTATTGTTTTTGTTTTCTTTGAGCCACGCGTTCCGTAGTTGTGTACCACGCGTCCAGCACAGATGTCTGACAAAAAGTGATATTCTGCTTTTTTGAGCCATGCGTAAAAGATTTTCTGGTGACCACCCTGCCGCCACTGTGCGTTCGGTGTGGATGTACCGTCTCTATTCGGGGGGTATGTCCAAAAATGTCATTTTGATTAAAGAATGCCCCCGAATGAGACGGTTATTCCTGTCTATAACAACGCATGATATTTTCAACATACCGTCACTTCCAGTATCATTCACAGCAGATTTCTCAGGGTTTACAGCCTGAAAGTTGAACTCTTCAATCATCGTAAGCCAAGTCATGCGAAATTTCGCACAGAATATGGCCACATTATGTTGACAAAAAATGCTATTCATTCGCCTTGCCATTGGTTTAACAGGCCGATACTGGCCTGCATGGATGTAAAGCGTACCAAAGCACACATAGACATTTTGTCATGTTTGTGTACATGCGCGAGAGTGCCATCTAGCGCTCGTTGACGTGCCTAACGTAGGCCAAAGCAGGCATGGATTCCTCGTAGGGCTAGGTTGGTCTTGAGTTTGATCTATCCAGGCATGATGCACCTCCGCCCTGCCCATTTCCTGTCTAACTATTCAATGTAGAATCTAACCCTGGGACCTGGTAGATGGGATTGGGAATGTGTCAACATTATTACTGGACTGTATCCTCTATGTAATTGGGCAGATGTTTCAGAAAACATTTTGGACACTCCCAAGTCTCAAAATGTTCAGAAATATCATTATACTGTCTAGCAGGAATTCTGGAGCAAGATATATGAACACAATTTTTACATGCAATACAGAGCAGGGTCTTCTCATTATTTTTGACACGCTTGTTACTTAAAAAACATGGGAATTGTACCATTTTTACAAAACAAAAGAGAGAGAATACCTGAACAGATAGTGCTACTTCAAATGTGAACAAAACAAGAACAAAGAAACAAAAAAAAAATGTATTGCAAACAATCACATGAAATTAGCAAAAACAAAGTGATATGATCGACGGGTCTTGTAGAGTGTAGAAAAAAAAAAAAAACAGCCATACCATAGATTACAAAGAAATACTCCTATAATTAACTCATGGCGGAGACATTTTGAATAAAATCTGGAAGAAAAATAAGTGATGCAGACAAGTACAGATTGAAAATTTGTTGTAAATTGCCCGATACCATTTAAAATGAAGCTCATTCCAAAGAGTAACTCAAGCTAAAAGATTGAAGTTAGTCTGCAATAAACTAATAGATAATTATATACTTAAGTGGGCTTTACATTTTATCTAACTTACAGCCTTCTTTATACTGATTGTATAATGACACAATGAAAATCTGTGCGTGTAAACAAAGTTTACCACGTAAGTACTTTACAATGTGAGTACAATGATTCCAATGCGTCATGCTGACAATGGTCTCCTCTGGCAACCACTATCAGCAGACACTAAGGAATGAAATATAAGTAGGCCTACTAATCGATGGCATCTGATGGCGTCTAATGTTGACAATGATCTCCGTCGGTATCCGCTGTCAGCGGATGGACGTTCTCGTCACCTCTACTTCTGCCAACACTCAAAATCCATGATATATTCAACTTATCTCATTTCTCCTTTATCAATTTGATTCTAATACAGCTGTAGCAGATGCTGTGCGAACGAGTTTGGGTCCAAGAGGCATGGATAAAATGGTGAGTATAAGTGTGTAAGAGTGCACTCACAGTGCTGAGCATTTTATTTGGTATCGCAGTGCAGTTGCTGCTTCCTTCTCATTGGCATTTGATGAAACTCCTGCGATGGCCACTTTCAAAGTTCATTGGTAAATGCAAACCAAAACAAGAACACACTGATCGTTTAGAAATGTGTTTCAGGGAGAAATATACTGGTAAGAAACATTTGGAAGAAGTAAGCATTGTACAATTAACCATGTGACACTCTACTGGGTAATTTTAAAATAGATGAAGTGTCTGCTAGCATCGCGTTTGATATGATCTAAATTCTGCTTCACTTTACGTTGCTTTACTACCACAGATCCAGGATGCTAAGGGCGATGTGACCATCACTAATGATGGAGCTACTATTCTGAAACAGATGCAAGTCCTTCATCCAGCAGCAAAAATGGTATGTAGAAAACAAGAAAATCATGCATGTTATCATTATAACTAAATGTACATGTTGGTGCACTGATGTTCCTTAAAAAATCTTTTCCTATGGCAAACTTTTTGAATGCTTTAAAATGTTCAGCGGTATGATTATGGGGCTTTGTGGGCACCTGTTCAAACAGAGTGTCCATATGAAGAGTACCAAATTTTTACTTGAAATGTTTCATAAATATCACAAGAGTATAATGTTTGCAATATTTAAAGATGCTGTATATTTTCAAGAGCTTCCATTTACAAGTAAAGTAATCTTCATTGTTATGTGTTTTTGTAAGGGTACAGAAATTTGCTAATGACCAGCTTTATATTTCTGTGTTTGGATTTCAGTTGGTAGAATTGTCCAAAGCACAGGATGTGGAAGCTGGAGATGGTACCACTTCTGTTGTGGTTATTGCTGGCAGTCTTCTGGAGGCATCTGCAAGGCTTTTGGACAAAGGTATAGCAACACTGAAGATTATTTGAATATATTTAAATATATGTCAAGCACAGTGCAAAATAGAGATACATAGCAAATATATTGAACATGTTGGAAAGGTGGTTTGGCTTGTATTTTAGTAATGATGATGTATTTATTTAAAGAAGGGGTAGCCCTTTTGCAGGTTAAAACAAAAAAGAAAATGTGGAAAATGAAAGAAAATACAGTAAGAGAACTTCCTGGATCGGTGCTGACACATTTGCTGAGTTTCATGACTTTGGCCAAAGGGCTACCCTGTCTTAAATCTAATATTTTGTCATACTGCTGATAATATAACAAACAGACAAGGAAGGAAAAGTTGAAATTAAAGCTTGACTCAATACAAGATGTACAATTTACATGGGACATACTATAAAGAGGGAAAATGTGAAAAATGTATTGTGGAAATAACCTGTAGTCATAGACTGGTACAGCATAGAGACCTGTTTGGATGAAATTTGTAGAAAACTGCTGGACAGCAAAAGTTATTTGATCAATGTCTTAGTCAACTTGTACTGGTAGTCCTTGTCTCAATGGTGTTATTTGCTTCACAAAGCTCTTTGGTATAACATTTTGCATTCATTGTTTTCTATTAGTGTGGTTGATCTGCAAAAGTATGAATCATTTGTTTTTATAGAAATGGAGTACATTCTAATGCTCTTGTACTTGGCATTTCATTTATGGTGGAAATATTCAGATTGTAGACATTGTTATTCTGTGCATTTACTTCAATATTACAAAGACTTTAGGGCAATTGATGTCACTATTATAGTGAGTTACACTTTTGAATTAGTCTGTTTGGTTTGTGACAGAGATATAGCATGTTTGAGTAGGAATATTAGATAAAGCCACTTCACAAAAAAGATGTTACAGATATGACTGATAAATGTTCCTGAATTTATATCTTGCTCTTAATCTATTTCCTCCTCCATAGTGCAGAACTTTTAAATACTTATCTTGTTACCCCCGTCTATAATGGCTATGACAGGCATCCACCCCACCATCATCTCTGAGTCGTTCCAGCACGCCGCTAACAAGGCCTGTGAAATCCTGGCTTCGATGTCAGTGCCTGTCAACCTCAGCGAGAGAGAAGCTTTGCTGCAGAGTGCCACTACCTCTCTCAACTCAAAGGTGAATTTTCAAAAACTAATTGATTGTAAACAAAGGAATACCTAAGATAGGATATGAATAATCTCTCACTTCCAATATGTAGATTTAAACCACTTTCAAATTTATAAACAAAAAAATGGTATCATAAATTGCTTATTTGTCATCTTCTTCTGTGCAGTGCCTCCTAAGAAGTGTGATATATTTCTTGCAGACGAGTGACATTGGCAAGGCTGTTGATTGCAATTTTAATCACAAATAATTGTTTGATTTTTCATAGGACTGCTCGAACCCTTCAAATCAAGTTGTTTTTATACCCCTTTCTGTTGTTTTGTTGCATATCCAGGTTGTCTCACAGTACTCCAATCTGCTGGCCCCCATTGCAGTTGATGCCATTCTTCAGGTCATCGATCCTGCCACAGCAACAAACGTTGACCTGAATGATATCAAGTGCATCCAGAAGCTAGGGTAAATCAGAGACGTCATATTTGTTTTTTTATCCGTTATATTATTGAGCTGCACATACAAATTAAATGTGCAGCCATTTTTTCCTCACTTCGGTTGTTTCAAGTTTTAATGTTTTTTTATGCGTGTCTGTTTGATAAATGTGTTTCTGTTTGGATTTTTTCATTTTTATACCTTTTGTTTTTAGGGTTGTCAGTCGGTCAGTCCATCCGTCTGTCCCAAATCTTTTTTCTAATCCCTGATAACGTTCCGTTTTGTTCAATTTTGATGATGTGTCACAGGGGTACCATTGAAGACACAGAACTGGTGAAAGGACTGGTGTTCAGCCAAAAGTCTGCTGGCTCTTCAGGCCCACACAAAGTAGAGAAGGCCAAGATCGGTCTCATCCAGTTTTGCCTCTCTGCTCCGAAGACAGATGTAAGTTCCTGCTCCTCCTTATCAATACTTTTTCCTGTATGATTAGACATTTCTCATCACACATATTGCCATATGATGTATTATTAGTTTCTTTAAGAAGATTGCTTAAAATGGAAAATGTAAAACTGTAAAAAGAATCTTTGATTTCCATACTTCGACTGTGTACAAGTTCTAAACAATCCTGGAAACTGGGACAATATTGTTTTGTGTGTAAGCAGCTTTAAATGATTTTCAGGCCTAGGACCAAATACACAGTTGTTGAAAGTTATTTACAACTATCCCATTTACTTTGTAGTAACATGTTGAATTACTTCCAACTATATCTCATGATTCAATCTCAACATGTAGAAGGCATTCTGCATCTATTTGATAAATCTCAAGCTTTTTGAGTTCCCATTGATTAACATATTCTTTGAAAGACATGCATAATATGTGCATATATTTATCATAAAAATGTTTTATTCTTGACAATCATGCATGGCGATTGGTTGCTTTGTTCAGATGGACAACCAGGTGGTGGTGTCTGACTACACCCAGATGGACCGTGTGCTGCGGGAGGAGCGGGCCTACACTCTCAACCTGGTCAAGCAGATTAAGAAGGCTGGCTGCAATGTCCTGCTCATCCAGAAGTCCATCCTCAGGTGAGCTGTTGCACGCACATCCAATAATTTCAGTCTTTGTATGCCGCACATTCCTTTTCACAAGTAATACCCACTAATCCTATAGAGCAGTAGTCCAACAAAGTCTTTATTCTTTTTGCAATTTTCTTGTGTTACAAACTTACCAATCAAAGGTTATATACACTGAGAAATAGCCATCCTGGTGTGTTAAAGAATCTAAGTTTTTGTCAATCTTCCTCTTAAAGCCATTTTATGTCATGTTTTGATTGTTCGAACAATCTTTTTACAGAAGATGAAGATCATGGTAACGAAGGATATATATTGTGATATACAGTGATACTGTTTGTAATTTTTTAACTATCATTTTTCAGATCACTTTTCTCTGATAATCCATAAGATAACAGTCCATGAGTGACTCTTGGATATTTGCTGATGATATCTCTGTCAGACATGCATGTGATGAATAACAAGATCCAACCCCCAGTGTTTACACACATTCAGGTGCAGAGAGATTTGTATTTCTGATGCCTATGTCTGAATACCGTTTCATTGTGAGAAATTGTGAGAGCTCAAGTTTATCACTTCTGAAACAAGTGTTTGGCGATAATCCACCAAAGTCGTGTTACTGTAGTTCCGTTGAATGTTGTTTGGACCAGTTTTATCACTGGACAAGGATTATATCTTCAACACAATTGGCACAGGGAGTTTTATATGTGGCAAGTAATGAAGCTCCATGGAGTGGAGTGATAAATGATGTCATGTTGTGGTCCTGTGTGTTTGTCTCCTATCCAGGGATGCCCTTAGTGACCTTGCCCTTCACTTCTTACAGAAGATGAAGATCATGGTGGTAAAGGATATAGAACGAGAAGACATTGAATTTGTCTGTAAGGTGAGAAATCTCCTTTTCCTTTGAATTATCCCTCTAAATTAGGATGGGATATACCACTTTAGTGGTAGCAAGTACTTGATTGTTCTGGAAATTAAGTGTACACATTTTATTGGAGATAAAACATATAGTGTGTCACCTTGGCTGTAAGGACAGTAACATAGCATGCTGCAGGGACTTGCACTTATAAAGAAGGGCATATTTAACATGAAGGGAAAATGTTGGTTGAAGGCTATCTGGCCACTTATTTTTTGTCAGATTTTGGTTTGACAAGTGACTATATGTTTTGTAACATCAGAGTGGGTTTTTTTCAAAGTCGGGCTCAAAAGTTGCAAGATACTTCTTAAGGCCAAATTAGCCCCCTCCGGAGCCCTCCCCTCACCAGTCAGAATGGCGTTGAGATAGACTTACTTACACAATTGTGATAACCTAGTGTAGAACTATTTGAGTATTGATTTTGTTATGTTGGGTTTCCTTCACAGTCCATTGGTTTGAAGCCCATTGCCAGCATTGATCACTTCACACCAGACTTCCTTGCTCAGGCTGAGCTTGTGGAGGAGGTTGTCACCGGAACCAGTAAAGTTGTCAAGGTAAGAGCAACCTAGTGATCATCATCACTCACTACAATCTGGAGAGAAAACAAATACTAGAATTAATGTAATTCGGTTAAACTTCTTGTATGAATTTACTGCCACATACTAACATCTGAGAAACATGCAGAGTAGATAATACATGCAGTAAGTTCTCAGAATTTCATATTTAGGTGTATCTAAGAGCTGCATAATACCAGCCTAGATATATGACTGCTCATCATCACTTAAAAAAATAGCTTCCCAATATATGATAATACATTGCATTATAATGTTAACACATTTGTGAGCTCCATGTCACATATATTCAGTGAAGCCATCTGTTCATTTGGAATACTTTTCCAGATCACATTTCTCAGATAAGCTGTAACATTACAGTACATGTGTGACTCTAGGATATCTGCTAATAGTATGCTATAGCAGTGGACATTCGTTTTCAGACATTTATGCATGTGATGAATAACAAGATCCAACCCTCAGTGTTTATATACATTCAGGTGCAGAGAGATTTTTATTACTGATGCCTATGTCTGACACCCATGTCATCTCTTGCCATTTTGAAGCAGTCCCTGAATTACAATAATATATAGGAGAATTGTGAGAGCTCAAGATTATAATTTAACTTTTACACATATGTAGTGTAGATCAATAAGGAAGATAACTTCGCCAAACTCGTAACACGCTGTTAAGATTAAACTCGCTTGTTTTTGTCTCGCCCACCGGAGGTGAAGGCGAGACTAAGGGATCCAAATGGCGTCCGTCCGTCGTCCGTCCGTCGTCCGTCCGTCGTCCGTCCGTCGTCCGTCCGTCGTCCGTCGTCCGTCGTCCGTCGTCCGTCACAAATGTTAAAGTTTACCTGCAAGACTCTCTTATGATCCATAACTTCACATGGGTTGCTTGGATTACAACCTAACTTGGGTCATAGATGCACTGGGGGTACCTTCATGTTATGGTGGCGTTGGAGGTCACAGGATAAGGTCAAAGGTCATTTGAGGTCATACGTTAAAGTTTACCTGCAAGACTCTCTTTTGACAAATAACTTCACATAGGTTGCTTGGATTACAACCTAACTTGGGTCATAGATGCACTGGGGGTACCTTCATGTTATGGTACCGTTGGAGGTCACAGGATAGGGTCAAAGGTCATTTGAGGTCATACGTTAAAGTTTACCTGCAAGACTCTCTTTTGACAAATAACTTCACATGGGTTGCTTGGATTACAACCTAACTTGGGTCACAGATGCACTAGGGGTACCTTCATGTTATGGTACCGTTGGAGGTCACAGGATAAGGTCAAAGGTCATTTGAGGTCATACGTTAAAGTTTACCTGCAAGACTCTCTTTTGACAAATAACTTCACATAGGTTGCTTGGATTACAACCTAACTTGGGTCATAGATGCACTGGGGGTACCTTCATGTTATGGTGCCGTTGGAGGTCACAGGATAAGGTCAAAGGTCATTTGAGGTCATACGTTAAAGTTTACCTGCAAGACTCTCTTTTGACAAATAACTTCACATAGGTTGCTTGGATTACAACCTAACTTGGGTCATAGATGCACTGGGGGTACCTTCATGTTATGGTACCGTTGGAGGTCACAGGATAGGGTCAAAGGTCATTTGAGGTCATACGTTAAAGTTTACCTGCAAGATTCTCTTTTGACAAATAACTTCACATGGGTTGCTTGGATTACAACCTAACGTGGGTCACAGATGCACTGGGGGTACCTTCATGTTATGGTACCGTTGGAGGTCACAGGATAAGGTCAAAGGTCATTTGAGGTCATACGTTAAAGTTTACCTGCAAGACTCTCTTTTGACAAATAACTTCACATAGGTTGCTTGGATTACAACCTAACTTGAGTCATAGATGCACTGGGGGTACCTTCATGTTATGGTACCGTTGGAGGTCACAGGATAAGGTCAAAGGTCATTTGAGGTCAGGGATACAATTCTTTTGCGTAGCAACGGAGATCGCGATATTTCTGGTTATTTTCGCAAGTGGGCGAGACACAATATTGCTAATGCCTTGTTATGATAAATGTAACATATGAAGCATCATTAATGAGGGTATAAACATATTCCTTGCAGATCACAGGAGCAGCTAATCCTGGCAGGACCATGACAGTCTTGGTGCGTGGATCAAACAAGCTGGTGTTGGAAGAGGCAGAACGTTCCATTCATGATGCTCTGTGTGTCATTAGGTGCCTGGTCAAAAACAGGTTTGTTTATAAATCCAGTTATACTCGCCCTTTAATAGACACTTTAATGTATAAACACAACCAAATGGCATAGCTCAATGAAAAAGGACAATTGGAATACAGCTATGGTGTTACCTCATTCATGACCATTGAGATGTTCTTTCTACGGCTAAGTGGTTTGCAGTGTGTCCACACTTCGCTAAAGCATATTTGATGACCATTGAGATGTTCGTTCTACAGCTAAGTGGTTTGCGGTGTATCCACACTTCACTAGAGCCTAGTTTGAATATGATTTGTTCCATCTTCAAAGTGTGGTTAAACTCTGCTGTATATGCCATATATTTCGCGGGGTTTTAATTTTCACAAATCTGGGCTATTCGCAAATTTAACAACACGCGAATTATGAATACAACGTGCTCGAGCACATGTAAACTAACCAATCGCGAAATTGTTGGGAAGTCCTGATTCGCAAAATTTAGACTTGCAAAATATATGGCATATACAGTAGTTTAACTAGATTGTGTAGCAAGATACAGCCTGTCAAATTGGTGATGTCCTTGAGATGACCTAATAAAGATTCTCTCTTGTGCGCACTTTCCATGAAACGCCAGAGCGCTGATAGCTGGAGGAGGGGCCCCAGAGATTGAGGTGTCGCACCGTATGACGGAGTACAGCCACACCCTGAGCGGCATGGAGGCCTACTGCTTCAGGGCTTTTGCTGAGGCCATGGAGGTCATCCCTTCCACGCTGGCAGAGAACGCAGGGCTCAACCCCATCGGTGTGGTCACAGAGCTCAGGAACAGGCACGCCCAGGGAGAGAAGACCGCTGGCATCAACGTCAGGAAGGTAAAGAGATAATGTGGATCGGGAGAGTGTTTCCTCGCATTACCCCTCGAACCTACAGAAAAGCCATAAATTTGTTCATTCTGGCATTGACAATTTCGCACATGTGTCAGCCCTTTGTGATGCCTCCACACACACAAGGTGTGTCAGAGGTTGGTCATAGAAACAAATGTACTGTGTAAAATTTGGGTCAAATTACACTAGGTTCAGTGGTCAAGGGTCAATGAACTCTGGAAAGATTTATTTAAAATCTATATATTTACTTCTAGTAAATTCAAATCCAATGATCCAATTCCAACCAAACATGGTACAAATATGGATCATGAGATAAGTGACATTTTGGGTAATATTGAGGGAAGGCCAAAGGTCTTATATCATTGAGCTTCATAAAAAAAATGTCAAAAAAAATGTCACAAAAATTATATCTTTCTCCAAAAGTAACTAGAAAGTAAATATCACATTTTACATGATACAAGGTTCTAGCTTTTACATAATTACTCGAGAAATGTTAAACCAAAACTCACCAAACAAAGTTCAGTGATAATGTATGACAGGACAATTCAGTAATTTAATTGACAGGTAAAAGGTCATAGGTTGAAAGGTCATGATGGTTTGCATGGCAAATCAGCTTTTGTACTTCAAGCCACTTAGCTGCTTTAAAACATTTTTGTCTTTTGGATATTACTGTTTCGTGCGTGATGCTGTAGGCCCACTTATCAGGGTGAACTTCTGTCTGCAAGCAGAAACAATTAGTCTAAGCTTCAGCTTGTAATGTCTTTGCACAAAGCCATTTGTCACCTCACTCTATGTTACTGTGTTGTCTGGTTTCTGCTCAGGGTTGCATCACCAACATCCTTGAGGAAAATGTCATCCAGCCGCTGCTGGTGTCAACTAGTGCAATCCAGCTGGCCTCGGAGACTGTCAGAAGTATCATGAAAATTGATGACATTGTAAGTATTGTACTGAAAGGACTGCCATAAATTACAACATATATTGAGGAATGGAGTAATGTTTCTCTTATTACAGTTTTGTGAATTATTATAGATTGCTATCTTGGAGATTTCTTTTGTCATAGTACTGCATTTTGAGTGAGCTCATGTATGTGTTTAACCTTTCATAAGAGATGGAGAAACAACAAAACTGTGTATATCTTTTCAAATGAAAATGGTATAGGGACAGTATAATCAGAAGAAAATTAGATCTCAGGAAGATGGCTGAGAAATTGTGTCGTGTGGATACAAGAATCATTGATGTTACAGTAAAACATTTGCATGAACTGCTCAATACATTACTCAATTAACTGATCACTTATTCAAATATTTTATTCTGTGTCATTGTCATGACCAATCCTTTTCCTTTCTTTTCCCCATTGTGTCTGTACAGGTCAACGCACGATAACCAGATAGATGACACCAATCAAGTCATACCTGTGCATTGTCAATGAAAGTATGTATGCAGAGCGGAACGTGTGTCGACAACTGTTTGTAGATAAGTGTTCAAGACCAGTACCATGTAGAAATATTTATTGTGGAGTGGAAGGAGGAAAGATGTGGTAAAGACCCAAACAAGTTTGTAAAACTATAACTAATGATTTACTCCTTACACCAATAATGTTTCTAATACCGGAGGGGGGGATGAACAACATGTTTTCTTCATTATCACTGGACAATAAGCTGATGATGTAAATGACGGCCATACTGAATATGTGTGATGCGCTGATGCTCATTTGGTGAAGACAGATTGTTACGCAAGACCTTTAGGTATCTGAACAATTGAAGCGAGGTGTGCCATTGGATGAATCAATTTTGGCAAACTAGTTCAGTTGAAGGAGATTTAAAGGAAAAAGACTGTCAGTTATGATTGGAAAGAGGAGAGGCACCAAGTTTCATGAAATATTTGATTTTGGATCTTCCTCTAATGGTGTGATATCTGTGATGTTTGTTATTTGCCCCAGAAAGTGACATTTATTACAACATGCATCGTATATGACTGAACTCAATTTGATTGTAGTCCAACGTTGGTTGTCAACGACAATATTCCATTTGCCACTATGTAGTTTTGTGTCTATCACAGAATAACACTTCTTTATAATATCAATGGGCCGAGGTATTGCTGGGACCATGATGAACAGGTCAATATGTAATACATTCACATACATGACTTCTTTAGCCTATTCTGTCAGAAAGTATAAAGATGGTATTGTATCATTGAGAGTTGACAACATGTCAACTGATGTGATGGCAAGGATGTGGTATGACTGCACATTTGATTTAATAATGAATTTACTTTTTGAAAGGAATTCCCAATACATCCCAGTAAGTGAAATCGGTTCTGAAGAATGAGTACACACACCACAATTGAATTGGAATCCAATGCATAATGGCCGTCCATATTTCATTGCCATTTCAACAACATTCTCAAGTATTTCAGTTTAACATCTTGGTTTTATGTGGCATACAGGAAAGAACGAAATGGCAAGTTAAAAAGAAATAAGGCTTGCATTGCAAGTGACATGTCCATTCACAAAACTAATGCGGAAAGTTGCCTTGGAAGTGTTGGAATCAGATTTTTTTTTTCAATGCCTTTTGATCGTATTGAAAAGGGATGCTGTTAAAATAATTACTCTTTGTCACATGTATGCTTCATGCTACTGTAATGTCTGGATTAGATATTACGATTTGCCATTTTCAGATATCTGCAATGCTATCACTAAAAAATAACTGGGGGCACTGCGCTACTATATTGGCATGGGGTAAGGCTTGTAATGTTTCCATTGTGTACAGCCAATAAACTGCTGCTGTCACAGTGTGTGCTGGAACTCGATTTGCACAAATAATTCTCTTGAAATGATATAGTGTCTTGTGTGATACAGTATATATTATTTGAACGTTTTTGCTTGATGTGTTCCTTTTTGTACTTATAATGTAATATGTATTTGCACTACATGTATAATGTGACAGACATTGAATGGCAAAGCATGTAACTCTATGCGAGAGATAATGATACTTCAATGTGCTAATAAATGCTGAGGATACTTCAGCTCTGTCAACAGAATTTACCTGTTGTGTAGTGTTATACGACAGATTACAATACTTTATTCCAGCATATGCTGGTGTATGAAAGTGAGGCATGGTTAATAACATTGGACGTGAGAAAGAGTGAGTGTTGTAAGAGGTGTTTCCTCGACAAATGATGAGGATTCCATGGATGAGCTGGACTGGAGAGAAAGCTGATTGTGGAGAGAAGAACTGGGCAAATGATTCTCTTTGGACATGTATGAGAAAGGACGGTGTGGGAAGTCTAGCAATGATGGGAAAGATAGAGGAAATGAGAGAAAGGAAAGGATGAATTGAATGATCAGTCTAAATGCAAAGCTGCTCCAGAAGGCAAGAGAGATTTGTGGCACGCCATGTTTGCCTACGTCTGAGTTTACGACACTTAAAAAAAGGAAGAACAATGAGAGGCTTCAATTTGTTTTATTTCAACATAATCCCATGCGAGTGATTTTGCTTGCAAAAACGTTGATTCGCTTTTGTTCCAGCTGCAACTTATCTTGCATTACAAAAATACGTTAAGAAACGTGCAAAATCATAGATAATCACAAATGATGTAGCTGACAATAGATCGTTTGAAGATTAGTTACACGGACCGCCAACACCACAAACCATACCCAAGTATACAGTCATCTCGTAACTACACTGTAGCACACTAATCAGCATGAATATCGTTACTATCACTACCATTTTCATTTAAGCCGATCACATTCACAATGTAATCGACTCATTTAAAGAACAAGAGTATAAAGAAAGATCGCGACCAATATACTTTTTTTTTTTTATTTAGCTTACATTCTATGTTTTCAATCTTCTAGCTTACAGATGAAAATATGCCTTCCGTCTGTCGGAATTGAAATATTTATACCCCTTTTCAGAATGATTATCGAATTGACACATTTTGCAATAAATATCTCATTAAGACCAATAAAGGTGTACTGACAAAAACGCAAAATATTATTTCAAAATTTGAAGGAAAACGGAAAAACGTATACGCAATGTGCATTATATATAATGAGCATTTTATAATTTCCATTTAGGCAAGACAATTAGAAGACTGTCGGAACAATTGAAACAGTGCCATTCCTTGATTTTATCGAAAATGAAAACGTAGCTACAAGTGCATTGCCAAACAAAATTCTGTATTTGTATATAACTGTCTAACTTATACATAATACAATGCGTATACATGTACTTACATACGTAGTGAAAATTGTTAATAAATCTTTACATCTATGTAGGATATAAATCAACATTTTTAATTTGGACACTGGGTTGTGAATATTTATTTGCAGCAAGCGTGTATTATCTATTTTAACCATTCTCACGGGATGTACTAACCTAAGTGGCAAGACGATCTCAATGAGATCACAGTAAGCTTCCAATTTGAACAACACTTCAAGCGTGTTACATGTATAACATGTGATATCCGATATAATCACATTTTGACGATAATTTCACAATAATTATGGAATAAAACTAACAGACGTGTGCTTCAGCACGTCTTCAAACCAGTTTGTTTATTACCCGCTTAATCATATATATATTTTTTTCTGTGATCATCATGGACGTACAGACAGAACCAGCAAGAACGACACACTTTAGACTAGAGCGGCAAGCTTTCAAACCGATATGACAAAGAGCTGCATGCTAAAGCACGCCTTCAAACTAGTTAGTATGATACCTGGGGATGTTTCACCGAGTTGTTCGTAAGCTACGAACGACTTTACGTACGACTAGTGACCTGTTCTCGATCGTGCTGAATCAGATACCCAAATGTGTTCCTCCTTTAACATAGTAAGATTTAATTTTGTAAATCTTGTAATTGATGCTAATTTGTTATAATAAAAACAGAATTATAAAAAAAAAAAGATTTAATTTCCAACAATCCTAACTTTGTATTCAGACGCTTGTTAGCAACATGAATTTTAATTTACAAAGATCACATTTCAACTTTAGCAGATGGGAATCAAAATAATTGAGAATCTGATGAAGCTGATGAAGCTGATGAACAGGTCACCAGTCGTGCGTAAAGTCGTTCGTAGCGTTCAAACAGCTTGGTGAAACACCCCCCAGTATGAATCATCAGATATTGCTTCCATTTTTCTCTTTGATGATAATCATGGATATACAAACAATCCTCCCGAAGACGATACATCATAGAAGAGAGACCGCCTCTCTCACAATCGAAAAGGGGAATAAAAGGCAAAGGGTATAGAAGCGGTATAGAGCACATGACCTTTTGCCATGATTTTTCCATGAAAATGGTTCCGACTTTTGCTTGATTTTAGAATTTTAGATTTTACCAGGAAGGAATCATCTCAAAACTATTAAATCGTTAAGATGAAAAGAAAATCCTGACCCGGTCATAACCGCAGCGGGATACTGCCAAGATAACGGTCCGTAACACTCACCCCTATACTCCCCCTAACTCTAAACACGTCTCGAAAGAAGTTTCAAGACCATGTATCACCAGATGCAGTTTTCTCTTTGATGATAATCATGGATGTACAGACAATACTCCCAACGACTACACACCAAAGAAGAAAGGCAACCTTTCTCTCAAACGAGAGGGCAATGAGCTCCCAGGCTTGGGCAGTGCTGACTGGGTCTCGAGTTGTCACCCGTTGGGATGATACTCCCGTGCAAGCCAGTCGAGACTTATCAGCGTCCTCGTCCCTACCATGCCCACGAATGCGGATAGCAGCAGGAACACGAATCTTATTCCTCGACTTCCTTTCTTGGACATGTTGGATACCTGGTCCATCTACTGTGCGCATCAGCGATTTGTCCAATGAGGCGATAGCACCCTGTCGGATTGGGGTGGGGAGTGATCCATTCAAACGTGCCTTCGGGTTGGAGGGAAGGAACAGTCTGTACAGCCATGTGGGTATTTCCCGTTGGTTGCCACGTTTGTATATACGTAGAATGATCGCCTCCATGAGCAAAGACACACATGACACTGTAATCATGACGCAGATGTGGTTGACACTGTAATCATGACGCAGATGTGGTTAGCTGTACAAACAAGGAGACCAAAACGATTAATGACTATCAAGAAAATACTTTAAATCAGTACTTTTGTCATATGGGAAGTTCACGCCGCAACCCCCCCCCCCCCCCCCCAACTCTTTCCCAACCACACACCACATACATGACATACACACGCTCATGCCGAAAGCGCATATTACAGTGTATATATATTTGGAGACGGATACTTTGTTTTACGATTATCGGAGGATAGCAGGTATAGGCCTATACTATGTTGAAGTCTTAGCATTGTTAAGATGTTTGCTACTTTATCATAATTATAGTGACTGGAAAACACACACATAACGAGCCCCAGAAAACACGTTTAGCTCCCAAGCTATTGACTTCTCAATCACTGTTTGAAATCACGTGTTGCCCCTCGTGATCATGATGACAAAAACGGGTCCATGAACATATTTATCACAAATTGATTAATCAATGATCACACTCAAGAGTCAATATGAAACGTCGAAAGTTAAGTATGATTTACCAATAATGGGAGCGCCAACAGGCGGCATAGCTTCACGAATGGTCTCCTGAAACAACACCATTGCCAGTAGATTGGTGATGCCAAATGAGATCTTCTCCCCCGACTCCGGGGGTAGCAGGAAGATGACCATGGTCGACACGGACAAGAGCACGGACGGGATAATGATGCCCAGCACGTACACCTTAGACTTTCGAGCAAGGGTAAATGTGTAGTGAACTTCCGCGAGTGGTTCGTCAAACGCGCTGTACAACCGGAGCTTCCGCTCGACGGTGTCGTTCAAGATTTCCCAGACGCCGTTGTATCTGTATCGACGAGTCGTCGTCTCGTTCTTGTCGAAGAACGGATGGATGTCTTCCAGTGTGTGCACGCGGGCCCAGGTGCCGAACTTGACGCTGCAGACCTGCTCGTCGAAGGGGAAGAGGTCCACGTCGAGAATGCAGGAGCTGGTGACGAGTACGGGAGAAAACCACGTGACCTCCCCGCTCGACGAAATTATGATTCTGCGTTGCTGCATCCGTAGTAAGGTATCGCTGTTGCTGATGAAAGAAAACGCATCAATTAAAATGGGAAAGGCGCGTTTCGTTAATGCTACGACCCTTACGAGTGTTCCACGGAGCATACATTTTGGAAATTACATTTATCATAATGTTTGCTCCATGCAAGCTCCAAACAAAGTTCACATCCAGAAAATGCTTCTGATGAATTATAGTATCAGATCCAACACCAACTTTTTCCAAAATGAGAATTAATAACTTTTCTTCAAATTCATTTGAGTTCCTGTTGTGTATTTTTCTCTTTTCCTTCCAAACTTTCTATTTCAGTGCCATTGTTATATTACTTAGTGCATGCACTTGTTCCATTTCTATACATTATTTCGCTATGAGTGCAGCGCGCTCACTTCGCTTCTTTATGAGCAGGCATTACATAGCCTTATTGCAATTTATCGCATACTTCCACACTTTGTAGGTGGCATTGGGAGCGCCAGTGTAATTTTGGAGAGATGTGGCATCCATATTACCTTGTCAGAACAGTGAGGGTGGGTCTCCATATATCGTCGGCATCTATTCGGAGAGTGTTCAGACCATTATAGTCGCTCTCATTCCATTTCAGACACTCGTCAGTCCATACCTTCAAAGAGATCAATTAGGTTTTGAAAAAAAGACATATGTGTGGCCATCTCTTCCTGGCAATTCACAAAAACAAATGAAAGATAACTAAAACAAGGAGGTGTCCTGGCACATTGGTTGAGGGTTTCAATCTTTAAATATGAAATCAAACATTTAAATAAACATTCGGCTCAGACTCCCTGTCCTATCTTTGTGTCCCTTTTATAATTGTGTCGAAGCGAGGCAAACTACGTCGACACTATTGACAAAATGATTATTAAAAGCAGTACAACGACGGCCACTTTGTTACCAAAAAGGTCCGTATTGTATTTTCGAAAGCATCAACAATTATCAAAAGACCTTTTTATGATAATGTAATTGCACTATCCTTTTTTTGGGGGGGGGGGGGGGGGGAGAGGGGGGTATCATTACGGAAGTAATAAGTCCTACATAGTTGTATATGAATTAGTCAGGAGTGTTGTTCTCTTCAACAATACGGTAACCACAAATCGTCCGATAAATCCCTTTTCAGAAAATGTAGCGCTATTACCGTATGTCAGCAGTCGCGCCAATTTTCATTACATGTGTTTATATACTTACTAACTTCATGGAGCAGAAAAGAGCGACTTGCTGTTTCGGTTCATTCTGTGTACGAACGAAATTTCAATAACGACAATTAATCACCACGTGACAGGGCAATAAGTGACACGATAGACAAATAACATGAGGGGTGTCCATCAAGAAAGTGATCAACCACAGTCGTTTACAAGGCATCGACATGATAAGGACTGCAGAATGATTAAGCAAATTTCACGTTTGCAATTACCTCTCTATACAATATGACCCCCCCCCCCCACACACACACACACACGCACACACAGACATAGACACATACACACACACACACACACACACACATATTTATATATATATTTATATATATATGTATATATATGTACCCCCTCCCCCCTCACTCACTCTTCCTCGCCCCCTCTTTCTCTGTCTCTATCTGGACGAAAATCATGTAAAGACTTAACTCACAAATTCCACGATGTGGTCAACAAGCATTCTCATCCAAATGATAACGGGAGAAGATTCGCTCCTGACTGGTCTGAAGGCTGTGTGGCCGTAGTGACCAATCAGGTCAGTGTAGAGCCTCATCTTGGTCTTCCGTGCATCATCTCCATGGTTACCGCCGCGGATAGCATCAGCATCATCAAGAGGGAGTTTCCATGAGCATGGCGAGGGGGGGGGGGGAATAGTGATTTCAATATTAAAGACGCTTTTAATGACATCGCATGATTGACGTAGAAACAGTGCTTATGTTCAATGTAACAATAGAATAGAAAAGATTATGGAATGGCCGACATTATTGATGGGTATATGTGTCCTTCAAAAGGCTCACAACGACTGACAAGGTGTTCTGCGTAATATATTTCTAAATAAGCTAATGATCATACATATCGTTGTCTATTGTGCAGTACATACATACATGCATGACCAGGGGCGTAGACAACGGGCGGGGGGGGGGGGGGGATGAGGAGGATGCATCCCCTCCCCCTACCTCACAAGGTGGGGGGGGGTGGCATGTACAATCATCCCCCCAGGTTTGGGGGAATGATATTTGCTAACTTAATTACTTAATAAGTCAAAATGATGATATTAATAGTACAAATAATAATGATAGCAATTCTAATATTAATAATCATAATTATGATGATGATGATAACAATCCTCATCATTACTGTAATTGTGTTTATTGGTATTAGCCGCATTCACACGGTGAAAGCCAATTCAGACGGTAAAAAAGAGAACATCTTACAAGTATTTTGTAGTTATCTTGTGGTTTGTCCTCACTAAGCAAAACAGCATAACTTTTTATCAAAGAGATTTCGGGCAAAATAGTTTGGCAGGATTGTTTTTCACCTTATCAACTAACTTCTGTGTGAAAATCACATCAATCCAATAAGCCATACCTGACTAATTGGATTAATGTCATTTTCACACAGAGGTTAGTCAATAAGTTAAGGAGCAATCCTGTAAATTGTTTTGCCCAAAACCGCTTCGATAAAAATTTATGCTATTTTTGTAAGGGGGGGGGGGCTTACTTTTTTGATGTGTTTAGAAAACAAAAACACGTGATGAGTTCGCTAAGCAAGAGGCCTTGTCTTCCTTAACATTTTAAGGGGAAAATATATGTGAGTGTGTCCCTTACATAATTCACAGCGTGAATTGATTTTCGGATTCTAGGATGGCTCATAATAAGAAGTTGAAAACATCAAAGATCACTTCTTTTTCAAGCATAATGAGAAAGAAGAACATGATGACGAACAGCCGTCTACGTCAAAATCGGATGATGTCGGAGATAGGCCTGTTCTTCTGGAACTTCAACCAGAAGAAAGTGCCGTTGAGGGTAATGGAGCATCTGAGGCGAAAAGTGATGATGAAAATGATGCCGGTCTTGACGACTGGGTGAGCCCCAATCACCCCCAAAATTAACTTCTTCCATTCCAGTACTAGAAACTAAACCACAGAAAATTCTGTTTCAAGCCAAATTGTTCCCAAACTACCCCGGGATCCATTACGAACCCTCCCTGCAATATGTGTCGGTTCATTCTGTACTCGTATGCCACGGTGTGTAGATCTTGTCGAAACTATGACTGTCCATTGAAGGCGTAGTATGTGTGTGTGTGGGTGTGTGTGGGTGTGTGGGTGAGGGTGTATGTGTGCGTGTGTGTGTGTGTGTGTGTGTGTGTGTGTGTGTGTGCGTGCACGCTTGTGTGTGTTATTTTATGCATCAGATTGCACGATTTCAAGTTCAAAATTGCAAAAGCTCCCTACCGTGGGAGGGGGGACACCCCCTCCCACATCCTCCCCCCGGCTAGGTCGCTTCGCTCCCTCGCTCGGGCGCTTTCGCGCCCTCTCGAGCGTTGGCAGCCCAGTCATCGCCCCCCACCCCCCCCCCCCCCCCAGGTGTACGAACCTGTCTACGCCACTGTGCATGACTATTATTGACACAATGATGAAGTGCGCACTAATATGTTTTTATATTCATTTCCATCTCATGGGTTTAGCCAGAGCTGAGTTTCCTCTCACATTGACAGGTTAAATCCTAAAACAACGTATCAATGCGTGCTTGTCTCTTTGTTTTTGTTCATTTTTAATGTGACTTATACGCCATATAAGACAGTTTAAAACAAACGAAGCCCTTTTACCATGTTTACTCTCTTCGCGTTTCCATCTGACAGAGTAATTAAATTCAATCAAAAGCGTTTCCCTCCAATAAAGATAATCTGACGAGAAAACTGTATTTGCCATATTATTGCAGATATTGTATAATCGCATTACATGTGTACAGCGGATGGGGCGTGATGTGCTCAGTGGATTGTTCCGAAACTAACTCTGTATTAACTGCCACTTATGTCGTTCTGCAAGATATGAAGGCACATACGATAGCGCCATGTTTGTCTATTCGAGACATTAATGACCATGGTGATCACGGCTAGGTTAGCGGCTCTCCATCTACTTCCATCTTTCTCTTGTCACTTATCATGTTTGCAGTCTGATCGAACTACTCTTCAATGCCTGGACAGATTCATGTAGTAGATAGTCGGTCGCCCTCTGCTAGATCCGTTCCTCAATTTCCCTGTCCGTTTTTCTGTGCCTTCTTCTCTCATTGTATTCTCAACAATTAGGAGTAATAGATGTTAAGAAGTGATCAATACACACATGTCAATTTGAATCACGTGTAATAAGCGTGCCTTCCGCTTTTGTCGGACCATCGGATGACAAATTGAACAGAGGTTACATGGGTAAAAGTGTCAATATGGTGATGTATTTGTGTGTGTTGAAGAACTTATTTCTCACAAAGAACAAAATGAAAACTCGGTTTAGCGGAGAGATACACAAAGTATACACAAAGTATGCACACGAATGATGCGAACCACAAAGACGTGGTTCACTTTATTCGGACCAACACAGATAAATCCTTTGTATTCCAGATAAAGAGCTGCTCTGTGGAATTTGGGAAATGCTTAAAAACTCCAGTATTCTCAAGAATTTTGTGGAATCCCTCCATTTCACTCTTGTTGTGTATCAGGACGAAACAAAATTCATCAACATTCACTGGAATTAAACGAGAGATGATCTGCTTTCCATAACGACGGTGACAGTTTTAGCAGAGTTTGCTGTCTTTCAAAATTGGTAAAATTTGCGCCAAACTGTAGCTGCGTTGTTGCGCAAGTCGACAATGTTTCGTATCAATTTGGGGGTTTTATGTTCGCGAAAATATTTATTTTGCTCGAAGATATGAAATTTTATTTTTCTGTACAGAATCATATTATCAAATGATTGACAAACAATGAAAATATCGGATATATTCGTCAAAAATTTGATTTGCTAAAAGAAACTTTCTTTACACAAAGCTATGCTATAAATATTGCTTTAGTTTCTCCGCTTTCCATTCACATTACGTAATTCGACTGAAAAACATGACTGTCTAGGGTATCGTAATTTTGTTAAGCTATGTAACTGCACTTTTGATATTGAATCATAGTCATTATACGGAAAAAAATATATTACATTATTCATTCTTTTGAGAGCAAATCAAATGAAATCAAATCAAATCACCCCCTTAGCTATGCTTAGTGCTAAAAGTCACTCTCTCCTATGTGAGTTCCTTTCCAGTTTTTTTCCAATTATGCAGTGAACGACTAATGAAACTTACCTTTTTGTCCTGTAGCGCCAGCAATCAGCAGGATGATACTTATATAAATAACAAGTGCTCGTCTACAACAATCCATTTTTCTTTCCTGATCTTTGATTTACTAAACACCGCTAAAAGTTGATCGATATAGTTATGTTATTGCCCCTGAGCACTCGTGTCGGACATATGATTGTCAAGGTACCCACAAGCTGATGCTTATAGGAATGATATAGGGAAGGCGAGGAAGAAGAAGGCAGCGAGTAACATCGCTTTTGATCAGATCAGCAGTGGACAGGACTTCGCTATGCAGAGATCACAATGAGAACTGAAGATAACAGAAGGTTGAGGTGTAAGCCGCCAGGCTCGGGTTCTGCACGGCGCCTGATGATGGATTATTGATCACTCATGAGTCATGGCGAGACATGACTAGATAATTCAAATTAAAAGAAAGGGGCTGGTACTACGTGGGGTTTTAACATTAATAAAGCTATGCCATCATTTATTATCTCCTGCTGTCAGCTGTCATCCATTGTCGTGATATCACATTTAATGAACCAGTATGCTGTGTTGAGCGACAGTTTTCAAGTAGGCGATGGTACACTGCTCTTGTTGTATGTCAATATAGAGACGCTAAATTGGATGAAATGGATACATCACGTTTGATGACAATGTGTTGATCGACGTTTTTTTTAAATATGTAGATCTAGAATGATACATGTGTTAAGAAGAATCATGCCAACTCAGATTTTCAGAAGGGGTACAGGAAAACAATCGATGCCTCTCCAAAAGAAAATCAAAATTAAAACAAATTAATCAAAAGAAATTAATCAAATTAAATTTATTTTAATGGATACCATGATAACACTCACTGAAATCAGGTCGCCATGTATTTTATTCTATTTCATGCGTGTGCATGATGTGCTATAAGAACAGTATTAATGTAAGTTTACATTAATTTACTCAATGAAAAAGATTTGGGTGATTGGGCCTATGTTTTGCGATGTTTGCTGTTACCCTTCTGTATTGATAAGATCGATCGATCAATCTGGACACAAGACACATCGAGTAATACTATGAGAAATCGTGACAACGATGAAGACATATCTTTCACTTTTGGGGGAGTTTTCAGTGTTAGCTTGCAGGGTAGAATGCGATCTGTTTTACCGACATAAGGTAGGTAGCTAAAGTATTTGCTCAGAAATTGAACTTGGTCAACTATAATATTGTTTCATAAGTCACCCGAACTAACTAACTAACTAACTAATAACTAAAATTTTGTACACAACAAAAGCTTGGAAAATCGGCAAAATAATGTGTGCCAACGCTTTTCACGTTTTTGTACATTGGCATATTCATGTATACTTACGCATGATGCATGACTAGAGTTACGAAAATCCTCATAAACTGTGCGCATGGTCAGTGACCATTTGTTACTTGGGTCACAAAGCACGTGCCTTCATAACTTTTCTAGTGAATAGGAAACAGAGGGACCTAAAGTTTCGCATGATTTGTGTGATGCAATTGTTATAAAAGTTGTTTTGTTTTGCGCCGGGATGAATAATTTTATAACAATTGCAGTAACCGCTGCTTATTGGGTCGATTGGAACCTTATCTAGCCATCGGGCATTCTTGGTGGTCTAGTGGTATGTCTAGAAATCAGGAGGTCGTGGGTTCGATCCCCACTGAACATACGGTGCTTAACTGAAGGGGAAAAAAATAAAGAACATTCTTTAAACTTAGATTGTACGGAAGTCAACAATAGACCATATTCGTAATGTATTCACAACTTTCCGCCTAACTGCGTACAAACGCGTTATTGCATTCACCTGTATATCTTGTTATTCAGATTCAATGGATGGAATGCGCTTTAAAGCTATTAATTGTTGCTACTCGGACAAACCTCGGACAAGCTTTGGGGTTCCCATTGGTAACGTATTGTTTGAACGGCGGAAATGAAATATTTTATTCACGCCGTTGGCATTTATGGCATTTTGACTTCTCTGACGTCACTGGAGGCGTGCATTTTTTTTTCTTCAAATTTTCGTCAAAATGAGACTTTATTGCGGCAAACAAATGTGACATTCGTTTTAGTGGATAATTCTACATAGATTAGTGGGAACTTCTTTTACTAATTTAGTAACCCTTTAAATGAGAAGAGCAGTAATAAGTAAAGCTCAGTTTTACATTTTTTGAGAAATGTGAAAATAATCAACAATATGGATTTTTAAAGCAAAATTAGATAGCAAGTCAAATACATCTTATCCTGTACGTACAGTATATGGCATCCATGTTTCAAGTCGTTCTTCAGTCTTTTATTTTATAGGTGCAGGTTCTGTAAAATACGACGCGTGTAATCACTATCATAAGCAGTGGAACATATTTATAACGGGCTTTTGGGAACAATGATATATTCACCCTGTTATTTTAGATTCCGCGTTATATAAAAGTAATATTTAGCGGACATGGGAACATGGTGCAATAATGTACACCCGTCTGCTATTACCTCACGTTGACCTTTGATCCATGATACTTTTATACAGCATAGACCACTGATAACTGATTCATAATAATTAACACTGAATCACACTGAATAAAACAAAAAAATACTGTAAATCTAACCCCCTGATATAGCAATGAATCGTTCAACTGAAATCTATAAACACATTTTGTCTAATAACTTATCATTAAATGACGGAAGAAAGACATTTTCTGGAACTTGCAGAGCATCGTGCAGAGCATCTCAGCCGGGATAGAGTTAGAACGACAGCCAGCTATCGCGATAGTCCTAAAACAGGCCTGTCCGGTATTACCCGGTCCGTATTTGCCCGCGCTCTCGCCTACTTGGGAGCGCACTATGTGACATCAGACAATGAAGCTCTACAATCAGAACTAAACCACGTTGAAAAGAGATTATCATCACTTGGACACCCAGCTTGAACTAGACAAAGAGCAAATAACAAGTAGATTATAAGAGCTCCAACAATTTAAAAGATCCAAAGGAGACGGCTAATTGTTCTTCCCTTTGTTAACACTGGAATGTTCCGCGCTTTGAAAAAGCAACGCAATGCGCGCCTCTCTCCGAAGCTAAAACACACTAAAGCTAAGTAAGTAGTAAGCTGGTTCATCTGAATGATGATTGAAGGGGATAGAGAAAGGAACATGGGTTATCTTCAAGATGAAGTGCACCGCCTGTGACAGTTCTTACATGGAGAAACTGGATTGAAAGAGCACAAAAGGGCCCTTAAGTTTAAATAATCCATCTCATTCAGCATTCAAATGATATAGGACACACTATACCAAGCCATAACTTGATATGGACTCTGGGCTTCGCATTGTCATCAATATACGCCCCAGCAATCAACAAAGATCAGCTAAGAAGAAATCAGCTTATCTCATACACACACGTGACTATGACTTCAGTGTCAACAAGCGAAAAGCTGTCGTAACATCGCACACCAATATTGACATCCTTCAACTTTACTATGCCAACTTGCCAAAAATACATCAGGGGCGGATAAAAAGTAATCCATCCAGCTAAAAAAAAATATGTGTGTGCACGATATGTATTGTAAGAGGCCCCAAACCGGACGTTTTTGACAACGAAAAATAATATATATTACGTACGTAGGTATTGTTATCACGTACGTACGTAGTATTTATTACGTATGTACGTACGTACGTAGTATTATTACGTACGTACGTAGCATTTATCAACCCTAAGAAAATGTAAGCCCACCCCTTCTATATCTCCCTCTCTCATTCTCTCCGCTTTCTCTCTCTCTCTCTCTCTCTCGCTCTCTCTCTCTCTCTCGTCTTTTCTCTTTCTCAGATTTAATCACTGGTAAAATCACTATAGAAGTCGGTAGATTTGGAGGAGGTTTTGCTGGACGGGTCGTCCAAAGGTCCATGCAGCTAAAAAGGGACCAATATGTCATCAATGTAGAGTTTGTCGACTATATAGGTCAGGGCGTTTCAAAAGTAAACAAGGAGAGTTTTTAACTTTTCGATAATGGTTCATGAAGCTACGACTGTGATATTTCATACACATTATGGTTAAGGTATCCCTTTGATTCCTGTCGAGTTTCATGTCTTCTTAGAATGGTCTACCCTGTCAATCTTTTAACTATTTTTTTAGACAGGCCTACATTTTAAGGAACTATACCTTTTATGGGTTTAAATACGCCCGAGAAGACTACATGTAAATCGTTTGAACAGCACCGGCGTATAGTGGAGATTATGACCATCTCCGCAGTTGTGTTGAATTACACTTTATTCACTCATTCATTCATTCATTATCTTTATTGTCCTCAACGGAAACTCACTTTGTTGGGATTAAAAATATATTTTTGTATACATATATTATTTACATAAATTATACTGCACAATACAAATTCAAATTCAAAGAGAGTAAACAGTAAACACGTCATAACAAAAATAAATAAGGACGAACACTACGAATACATTGGTACATAATTAACAAACAAAATATCACAAAGCACACTCTGCGAATATGCAACCGACAAAAGAAAAATATGGAACAAATCGCAATCTATACAATACATGCGATGCTACATGCAACTTCCAAAATGGCATAGACCTCTTCGAGTTGACATCTTTCGCTTGACCTTTTCATGATACAAGTACATGTATTTTCTGCAGTGATCAATTATGATCAAGTTGGGGACAGAGTTGGACAATATTCCGGGACTCGTAATCATGTTGGAACCGTCATGTCGCCATCACGGCGGGCCACGGGCTCATTCGATTTTGACGTTTACCATGCATCGCAGAATTACAATTAATTTGGTAGATTTTGTAAGTTTGTAATTTATTATTTACACAACTCATAATAGATAATACAAATACAATCAAAAGTACAAATGCAAGCAATAGTACAAATATTACACAATAAACATGCATGAAATAGATATATGAAATGTACAAATTGTAATGATGACGATAAAGGTGAGTGTGTGGGGGAGTCCAAAAAAGCAGAGCTTGTCAGCTGGACCCCTTTGAACAAAACATATTTCAAACAAATATCATTAATCAATTATAAACCATTGATGACAGTAATTTAAAAAAATCATAAGAGACAAAGCAAGGAGAAGGGAGCGGGGACGGAGGGCGGGTCGGGGGGGGGGGGGGGGGAAGGGGCAGGGTAGTTGTCGATATGAGATTAGCACTGCAATAATGAAATCATTGTGATGTATTAATATGTGTGGTAATTTAGGAACGCAGGAGGATTGATTTGTTTGTATCGATTTTTATCACTTGTATTACATCACAAGACTTGAAAGATTTTATAAGATTTTGTGTATTGTTCAATTATGTGGGTTTTTTAGCTTTCTTTTGAATGTATTTATAGTGGCAGATTTTCTTATGTTTAGGTGCAAGGAGTTCCAGTATTTGGTCCGTGTAATGTGAAGAATCTATGGGCGAGGAGTATTCTTGTACGTGGAAGGTGAAAATGTTTTGATTGTCTTGTTGGATATGTGTTAAAAAAAAATCATTTTTGAGACAAGGTTCAATACAATGAGGGGGAGGGTGTTCTGCTCACATTGAAACATCAGGTGGCCTAGATTAAACAAGTATAAATCGGACAACTTTAGTAGTTTGTTTTCAATAAATAATTTGTGTGGGCAAGATTGGGTTTCTCAAAAATTATACGCAAAACCTTTTTTGTATCAACGAAAGTTTATCCATGTGTGTTTTACTGGAATTAATCCATGGAAGAATACCGTATTGTAGATGAGGGAGAATGAGTGTTGAGTATAACATGAGTAATATGTTGGATGGAAAGTATTGTTTCATTTGATTGATTATGCCGACGTTTCTGGAGATGAATTTGTGGGGTTCCACGTTAGATTGCTGTCTATTGTCAAACCTAAAAATTTAGTTGAGGTAACTTTCGATAAGATGATATCGTCAAACACAATGTTTCTTGGGAGTGATGTGATCGAGTTACTAAAAAGCATATAATTAGTCTTGTTTAGGTTAAGCGAGAGTTTATAAGCCTTGATCCAGTTGGTTACACGATAAAGTTCATAATTGATCGTGTCGATAAAAGTTTCGGGACAGGAGAGCGAGTAAAAAAGGCTGGTGTCGTCAGCAAAGAAAATAAAGGAGAGAACGTTAGAGGATTTTTAAAAGTCGTTTATGTAAATGCTGAAAAGCAAAGGGCCGAGGTGGATAAACTCCTGTAGCGAGAGAGAGAGAGAGAGAGAGAGAGAGAGAGAGAGAGAGAGGGAGGATGTACTCTTGTAGCGAGAGAGAGGGAGGGGAGGGGAGAGGATACACACTCACACACTTGAATCGTTGGGCCAGGGAGGTGCAAGTTCAGTAAAACATGTGCATCTCCCTGCTTAGCACTCTCAGACTTTTAATACTCTACCGGCTTTACTAGACAATTCCATGCCAATGTAATGATGGAGTAAAGCTATGGGACAATAATACAATTGTTTTGCTCAAGCTTGCTTTATTCTTCACTCACAAACAAATTTGATACGGGTTCTTCCACTCATATCAAGCTCACGTAAGAAGTTGACACAATTGATCACGTGACAATAGTCGGATGAAAGGGTAAGGGGTCACGCGTTCCCAACTGCGCAGTCTGCATGCATGCATCGACTCAAATTCAGTCACTTTCTCAAAATGTGTGTCTGCGAGATTTATTCGCCCGTTGAATCTCATGTTGGGAGGCACGTGCAAACATATGATAGCTAGTCTACCATTTCAGACTCACTGCCAGGAGTCTGTACCTGCATATCAACCACCACATCGTAGTGTCATCAATCTGTCTGAATCATACTTAGGCCTATATTTCCTTCACCTTATATCCGCCATTCAATAACTATGTAGTAACGCGTAATTATATTCACTCTACTTCGTGATTCAGTTTCAATGGGTAGAACGCACTCCGAATCTACTAGTTGTTGCTACTGGGACAAACATCGGGCAAGCATTGGATTACCATTAATAACGTATTGTTTGAAGGACGTGAATACACTATGCATACATATCAGACATGATGTACGCCCTGCAACTTTCAAAATAGTACACTCATTGAGAGAGATGAAGATGAGTAAAGCTTGGCCGACTCGATTTTAATACGTCACAACATGGTAACAATAGGTAACAGCATAGCGCACTCCGAATCTATTAGTTGTTGCTACTGGAACAAACCTCGGGCAAGCATTGTATTACCATTATATTGTTTGAAGGACGTGAATAAAATATGCATACATATCAGACATGGTGTACGCCCTGCAACTTTCAAAATAGTACGATCATTGAGAGAGATGAAGATATGAGTAAAGCTTGGCCGACTCGATTTTAATACGTCACAACATGGTAACAATATTTAACAGCATGGCGCATCTAATGTTGTTATCCGCTGCTTGCCCAAGAAAGCAACACGCGCCATGTTGTTACATGTTGTTACTTCCCAGATAGCAAAATAGATATGGGTCCCATATGGGCTGCCCATATGGGGAGCATCTGGGCCCACATGGGCCCCATTTGGCCCATCTGGGACCATATTTTGCACCGTACACCAAATCTGGGGCCCATATGGGCCAAATGGACAAAAAAAATGAGGGATGGTGTATCATACTTGGATAGGCAACAAACGAACACATAATCCTTATCCTAACCTCATCCTATCCTATCCTATCCTATCCTATCCTATTCGATCCTACCGTAATCCTCAGTACACTCACTTTCATATATATAGTACTACGGAAATTTACTTCAAAAAATATTGGTTAGTACAATTAAAGATGAACATTTTGTCGTAATTGTTGTTCTCTGGATTCAATTAGGTGGCATTTATTTATCTTTTAATAAAACGGTTATTGGAATTCATGCTTAAATATTTCTTCTATCTAGTTATATGTCGGTTATCTATTCAAATGTACAAAAATATGACACAAGTCAATAGGCCTAATGCATGCATGAATGTTTATAGGCATCTCAGTTGGAAAAGCCCATATGGGCCCCATATGGGTTTTATATGGCTCAGTCGACCCAGAAATAAGACCACATTACACATATACATACCACATGGGGCCCATATGGTTTTATTATCTGGGTTCTAGGTGGGACAAACCATATGGGCCCCATATGGGTTCAAGATGGTACATATGGGCCCCAGTAGACCCACATGATTCCCATATCTGCCCCAGATACTTTGCTATCTGGGTTCCAATTACTAGTTTCTTGCAATCACTGGAATTTGTTTTGTGGGTTTTTTTTTTAACTCTCGGCAAAGCATGAGGGTGAGTACGCATTATACTTCTAAATGTGCTATTGGTCGAAGGTCTATATTTTAGGGAAGCACTCGTTATTCCGAACGTCACGCGACAAATGCTTGGATTAACGAGCCTCTTTTCGTTTCCGGATTAACGAGCATCGAGGTATAGGCAATTTATGTGTTTCGGCATTACGAACCTTCGAAATAACACACCTTGGATTAAACGAACCTTCGGAATATCGAACTCGAACCATATTTTAATGGTATACTTTTTAGTCTAATTTACGGGTTGGCCTGTAATTAAGGATATGCTGTTGTTGAATTTTGATTCGCAACATCAAAGGTTATTGTTGCTAAGGATAGAGAACAAATTAAAGTGGATTTCGAAAACAAAAACAAAAACAAGGGGAGGAAATGTTACGGGCTGCTTAATATATAAAGATAGAGGGAAAACAACTAATCAAAACAAATTTAACAAAAAAAATCAAAAGATTACGCAATGGTTGCCAGGCGTTCAGGTGTCGTGACTTATGGGCCAAATCAATGACTTTTTACCGACTACCATTAGTGCCCTTCTGATATGACGATCGGCCCAAAGCATGTCTCTTCGTAAACTCCTGGAACTCTAGCCGAGGCCCTGACGATTTAGGGGAGGAAACAAGGCTGATCCCAATCACACGGTGCCAAACCGCAAAAATCCTTGAACCTGTATTAGCGTCAGACGAGATTCGAACCCGTGCGAGGCGCACGAGTGTGAGCTTACTGCCGGCGTATTAGACCTCTCGGCCATAATAGCGTCGGTGCTCAACCGGGAGAATTTAACCGCGACATGGTGTTTATGTGTATGTTTGCATCCCTCCACGATGAATGTTTTAGCGACCCTAAGCTGTGAATGTATCGTGCCCGAAATCGTTCATACACTATGAGCATGGTCTTTTGTTGTGCGGACATTTCAAAGGGACCCTTTGAAATTTTGTCCGCATAACATAAGATCGTGTTCGTAGTGTCAGTAATACACACATACCCTTGGTACACATAGAGTCATGACCGTATGTATTTAGAGTTTAATGTTTAATGTGTAGTTTAATGTGTAGCTTATCGCTGTTTTAACGTTGTATTGTACGACGATATCCGCTGGTGTTACTTAAGTGTTGCATATTTTTATGCCATCGTACAGGGCTTTTGAATAAGCCGTTTTCGCAATGTATTCATAACTTTATCCCTAAGACCCTATGATATTCGCATGTAACTGGTGATTCAGTTTAAATTGGTGGAATGCATATTAGTTGTTGCTACTCTTCAACTTTCCTGCTATTTGCCACCTTAAGAGTCATTTCGGACACGCCTGTTTCAATCAAGGAAATTGGTCATGTGTGACTTTCTGCGCAACTGGTTTGAACCTTCATGCTGATATGCCGTTGAGCTTTTTCCATATCTTCTACCACTCTTCCTGCAGAATCGAGAAGATCTGTGTAATTATTAGTTTTAAGCAGTCTCGAATTAAACACCTGAGCTTGCTCTTGCTGTTCTTGTTTGGTGACATTAAAATCAACCCTGGCCCTTGCCAATAATCCATTTTCGTAATGTATTCACAACTTTCCCTCTTCATACTGCCCTGTAACGCGTAAATACATTAACCTATAATTATATTCATGGTGTTTCGTGATTCAGTTTCAATGGATGGAACGCAATCTGAATCTATTGCTTGTTGCTACTCGCACAAACCTCGAACAAGCTTTGGGGTTACCATTAGTAACGTATTGTTTTAATGAATAACATTTGATTACAAAATGAAAATGGTCTGTTTGTGTGGCCGGGTGTGCATACATTACGAAATTGGTCTATTCAAGAATAAACCTATTATGAACGGACTTTCCTTTGGTCTATGATGACCCAAGTCTCATCAAACTACCAGACTTTCAGGTGTTTTAAACAATACGCTGTATTTCTGATTTGGCAATGCCTTTCTCTGAATAACAAAATAACATCTATTTTGAGAAATATGTAAGCCGTGCAGTCCTCGCTGGGAGTGCATAACTGATCTTGTGAGTAAGCCATTTTCGTAATGTATTCACAATTTTTCCCCTTGCGGCCTGGTGACGCGTTATTACATTTACATGTATTTCGTGATTCAGTTTCAATAGAGGGAACGCACTCTGACTCTAATTAGTCTTTGCTACGCGGACAAACCTCGGACAAGCTTTGGGGTTACCATTAGTAACGTTTTGTTTGAACGACGTGAATGAAATTTGATTACATAATGAAAATGGTCTGTTAGTTTGGGGATGAGCGAAGGGAAAGTTTGATGAAATTGTAAAAAGAATTCGGTCCGTAACTTTTTCGGACACCTCCGGACACAAAATTGACGTTAATTGCAAGGAGGTGAAAGACTCAATAAGTGATTTACAATATAATTGTAAGGAAACCCTATTATTTTAACGACATAGGGCTATTTTTATCTAAGACTGTGTTGACTTATGAGAATCAACGTTTGTTTCATTTCATTTGATACTTTTAGAATACATGTATTCACTTTTCCTGTTGGTCTGTTACAAAAATGTTTTTGTTTAACTTGCTCCCATGTCTTCCTTTCTTCATCAATTGTGATCAAACTTGGTACAAATGATTCTTGGGTTATACCACGTGTGGCGTTATGAGGATGATGGGGTCAAATATCATCTACGGGTCAAAAAGTCAAATATGGGGCCCATATGTTTTTATTATCTGGGTTCGACTTGGGACAAACCATATGGGCCCCTAATGGGTTGAACATGGAACATATGGGCCTCAGTAGACCTACATGATACCCATATGGGCCCCAGATACTTTACTATCTGGGTTATTGAAACCAAGTTGGCCAAACTCGATCAGTGATAGATAACTCTGAATGAAACAAGAGCCCTTTATACACAGAGCTAGGCCAACTCGGTTCGAGATTTTTTCAAAAGAGGCAACATGGCGCATATTAATTTTTCTTAACTGCTTGCCCAACAAAGCAATACGTTTGCGCCATGTTGCTATGTATTGAAACCGAGTTGGCCAAACTCTGTTTATAGACGGGAGTATATTATGTCAGTCACTCTAAACAGTCATAACAGTAACATTTCTCATGTAAGTCTGCATGCATGCATGCATGCATAGACTCAAATCAGTTAATTTCTCAAAAGTGACTGATTTGATTTCTCATGTTTTCAAGTTATTTACAATTGACACTATCATCATCTGGATGAGCACTGAAACTTCTTCGTAAAAGTCAAGATTTACAGTATTGTATTAACAATTAAACAGTAAATCATATGCAAGGATATAACAGATACATGTGTATGCATATGTGCAGTAGACAAAGAAATGTGGACTATACAAACTTTTTTTAAGAACCTTACATAGCTACATGTTATGGGGATTAACTGATTTCAAAACAATTTTGCTAGCGTAACTTATGCATAAGAACTTAAACGAAAGGTGTTTTCCCACCTGCTCCTCCCTGTCTTGTCATTCCCATAATACTGTCTCAGAATGAACCGCCAATCTTGGATGTGGCATAGTATAGTGAATACCGAAGTCTATTCTACCAGTTATCACGACAACTCGTTCTAATAATTTCCCGTGGGTAGAGCAAAACATCAATGATCATAGCGGACATTCTTATTGTGAGTGCCCGACAATAGCCCGCTAAACAATGGGTGCATTTAAGTTCATTTGGGGGGACAAAATCAGCGTTTTGATAAGCGTTTACCTCAAAACGCCGTCACGTTCGTGCTCATTTTGGTATAAACGCCATTTCAAAACGTCGTTTCAAAACGCGCAAAAATATGTGTTTGCGATCGCAGATATTGACTAATCACGTTTAGTGGGAAAACATAAACGTAGTTCACATGTATACGCGTTTATATGACGTCATCTCCACAATAGCAATAGCCCCGTTTTGGATGAGCGTTTTGAAACGCTGATGCTTCCTTCACAAGTTGAGCATAAACGCACCAAATGTCGGACCAGTGAAACGCTCACTCGAGTGAAGTTGTTTAAAACCAAAAAATTGCATAACGATTTGTATGACGACACAACCTCGGTGCTCCGTATCCCTCGCTGTCGCCTACTGCGCATATACGTAATAGAAGGAGAGTTCCACATGTAGCGGTTGGCTTGTCAGTCCCCCATTATATATCACGATTTCGTTGGCGGCGTCCCGCGGGAAGAAGAATACTGGCTCGAGAAGCAGCGGCTGTGAGGGCTGGTTCGGCCGAGGCACATTGCCCCACCCGCACTTGTGAGAGGTTCCCTCCACGGTGCGACACGTGATCCGGTCACCTGACAGAAAAGGGAGGGGGGGGGGGGAGGTGACGGAGAGACACGAGCAGACAGCACTATGCACATGGCCATTTTAATTCATTACGCGGACACAATTTAAAAGGGACCTATTGAAGTTCTGTTCGCATAACAAAAGACTATGTCCATATATTGAGGGACATTGACAAAAGAAGAATGTTTCAAAGGAAAATAAAGTTATTATATGTTAAATTTTGTTTTTGTGACGTCACGTGCGAGGTGCTCTCCCAAAGGTTGTGTACAGAATGATTCCCTAAATTTCTCTTTTTCTTTTCTTTTTTCTTTTTTTTTTCTTGGGGGGGGGGGGGGGGGGGGGGGGAGTCCAGCTCTCCAAAACACCGCAATATTATGGTTTTGGGGGTGAATATGAACCGTGCTTTTGGCGGCTCGCTGGGAACTAATATTGGCGGTATTATCATGGTTATGGTACATGAACGAGGCTATTAAGATCACAGCTGACATGTAAATAGAGAAACACAGAGGAAGGGGTGAAAATGCAGACAGACATGCACACCAAACTGAAGAATGAGACAGACAGACACACACAAAGGGACACACAGAGAGAGAGAGAGAGGGGGGGGGGGTGAAAATAGAGACAGAGAGTGACAGACAAACACACAGAGATACAGACAGACACAGAAAGAGAGACAGACACAGAGACAGAGAAAGAGATAGAGAAAGAGAGAGACACACACACACAGACAGACAGACAGAGAGAGGAAGAGAGAGAAAGATCGAGGAGGAATGGTACAGATGTGAGACTACAGAGACATGCAGGAAAACATGGCTGATATTTGTAAAGAGGCAAACAGACGGGGATAGAGAGAAAAGGGAAAATATAACGAGAGAGACAGAGAAATTGAGAGAAAAAGAGAGAGAGAGAGAGAGAGAGAGAGAGAGAGAGAGAGAAATTGATAGACAGTAAGTGAGATATAAAACAAATGCGACCGCAAAATATGAAGTAAAATTCCAGGAAAGCCTTTTTAGAAGTCTATGTCAGGATTGCAGAGGTATGGCAAACTTGAAAGAACGATTCACAGGGAGATCTAAATCCTCTTTGAGGATGCTCAAACTAAAATCTTGTCTTCTAACATTGATGCATGTACTTATGCCATTGACAGACACGACGGTTTGTTCCTTTATTTACCTCAGATGTTCGAGTGGTCACCTGCTTCCCTTTTTCCTTTACTGTCTCTTTATCAAGTCAATAATTTTCCAGGGCCCCGTATCACAAAGAGCTACGAAATCTTATTGACTTGTAATACATTCCATGCACATAATGGTCTGATCAGAATTCGCCAGAAATGGGTTGTTCCCTCTTTTTAATGTTATGAGTTGTAAATGTATATTAAAAGATGAATTGTACTTATTATTTCCAAGCTTTATAATAATGTGTTTTGTGAGTGTGCTGGGATATACTGTAACTGTAACTCCTATATATACTCCTATAGCGAGAGGGAGATGGATACACTCCTGTGGCGAGAGAGAGAGGGAGAGGGGGGGGGAGGGGAGGGGGGGGGGGAGGGACGGAGAGGGAGAGGAGCATACTCTTATAGCGAGCGAGAGAGAGAGAGAGAGAGGGGGTGGAGAAGGATACACTCCTAGAGAGAGAGAGAGAGAGAGAGAGAGAGAGAGAGAGAGAGAGAGGGAGAGAGAGAGGGGGTGGGGTTACATTTTCTAAGGGTAAATAAATACTACGTACGTACGTACGTACGTAATAAGTACTATACAGTTGGCAGCAAAATTATTCAACCCCTCCCCCCTCTCATTTTTGACATTCTGTCATAATTAATAATATTGCAGCAGCAGATTGCTATTAAACCATTAAGATAGTTAGCAGACAGTTAATTACTAAAGAATACCGGAGAAAAAATTACATTTTTACTGCATAGGTCATCTGAAATTGCAATTTGCGCCCAAAAAGCATGTTGCAAAATTATTCAACCCCCTATTTTACACACAAGAAACGAATGCACAAATAATGACAATTTAAAAGCTAGTGCATATATTCTGAGGTGAGTGCTGATTTTATTTATCCTGCACCTGAAACTGGAACCTTTATATGCACAACTAACAAGTTGTAACATTATTCAACCCAGATAGGTGTGTCTTTTAGTACTTTGTGCAGCATCCATTTGCTGCAATGACCTCCTGCAGACGAGATGAATAGCCTCCCACAAGCTTCTCACAACGCTCCTTGGGGTTGTTGGCCCATTCCTCTTGCGCAATGTAATGTAATAATAATGTAATCGATGCATGTAGGTCTACGTGCTGCAACAGCATTCTTTAGATCCCACCACAAATTCTCTTTTGGGTTTAGGTCTGGAAACTGTGATGGTCACTCAAGGTGCGCAAGAGGAATGGGCCAACACCCCCAAGGAGCGTTGTGAGAAGCTTGTGGGAGGCTATTCATCTCGTCTGCAGGAGGTCGTTGCAGCAAATGGATGCTGCACAAGTACTGAAAGACACACCCATCTGGGTTGAATAATTTTACAACTTGTTAGTTGTGCATATAAAGGTTCCAGTTTCAGGTGGAGGATAAATAAAATCAGCATTCACCTCAGATTATATGCACTGGCTGTGAAATTGTCATTATTTGTGCATTCGTTTCTTGTGTGTAAAATCGGGGTTTGAATAATTTTGCAACATGCTTTTTGGGCGCAAATTGCAATTTCAGATGACCTATGGAGTAAAATTTGATTTTTTTTTTCTCCGGTATTCTTTAGTAATTAACTGTCTGCTAACTATCTTAATGGTTTAGTAGCAATCTGCTGCTGCAATATTATTCATTATGACAGAATGTAAAAAATGAGAGGGGGGTTGAATAATTTTGCTGCCAACTGTACGTAGGCCTACGTGATAATTATGGTATAATACATAGTACGCGATAATAATACGTACGTGATAACACTACGTACGTACGTAATATTTTTTGTTTCGTTGTCAAAAAGTCCGGTTGGGGCTTTGTAGTATTGCATGTGCACATACGTTCTCGTAGCCTATAATCACAGGCTCACATGGACTCACATCACTGTTTTTTCGGTACATGAATTATAAGGAGCTCTTAAATTTGAGTTTCATATATCTTACACATAAACTTGATGAATCTGCTTTAATTCGTTTGTAATCCTGTACTGTTACTTTACTTCGAAATTGCAAAGATATCATACAGTGTATGAGATCGAGACTACACGTGCGATGGAAATGTCAATTCGGGTCATAATGGATGCAGACCCAGTTTGTGTGTGATCTGTGATTTTCCAATGGTGTATTCGATGTTTTAGCTAGTTTGAGTGTCACAAATTGCATAACAAGATGATGAATCGTCGTCTGTGGAGACACTGGATTCATTCTTATTTGGAAAATTGGTACTTGGAAGAAGAAGAAGAAGAGTGTTGAGAAACTGGTGGAGTGCATCTTTTAGTCAACGCTCGCAACAACATAGCACAGCTCCAAACCTCCGCGGCACATCTTCATCGTACAACGAGCGTACGGAGTGAGTTCGAGGCTGCTGTGTTTACGTATGGGCCGGGCGCTGTAATGTTTTGAATCTACAATCGGTGCTGCTAAAGAGAAAGATGTCTACGAAAGCTGAGCAGTGTAAGTAGATCCCTCTTGACTCAAAGCTCATTTACACAGAAATTGTATGGGGGAATTTATACTTCATTGGACACTCGTAGTATGAGTAGGATAGTAGGATACCAAAGTGCATTAGCGCCAGTGTGCGTGCATATTGAAAAGCCATTGAATATTTTGTTTATAAATCACATTTTAACCTCACTTAGCCCCACCATACGCTAATCATATTCTATAATCCAGATCATATAGCTCTAACCTAATTTGGTTGAGTTTAAGCTGTTAATTAATCAAAGAAACCATGAAATTAATCAAAATTAGGAAAATCACTGTCCGATGAAGTATAAAATACCCTGTGTTTACATGTAATTAAAGAGACTAAACTAGGATACTACTACTTAATACATGGTGCTATGGCATGCTACATTTTTTTTATTAAGATGTATTCTTTTGCAAGACCTTGTATCTGTAACTTAACAGTGGTGGAACCATATATTATTTGACCTCTTCTTTGTGATTCAACCTTTGCCATCTTTTTTGTCTGTTTCTTTTTCATCCTCTCCTTTATTTTCTTGTTATAAATTAAGTAGATGTTGCCGATTAGAATAGCGAACAGCGAACCAACTTAAAGATTGTCCGTCCCTTTTGCAAGCTTAAAATTTGATATCGTCTATCACGATCGTAAATTGAAGAAAGTGTGATTCAAGATCATTTCTAAGAATATAGCATATTGAAGCGTTCTGTATATGTAAAAATTTCAGCCGTTAAATTTCAAACCGACTTTTTTCATACTACGAAAAAAGTATTAGTCTTTGTTACAGTATCTATGTGGTTATTATTCATGTGTGAAATCCTAATTTTATGAGTAATTACCAAACTTTGGAGATGATTCCTTCTATAGAATTTTTTTTTTCATAATGCGTTTTATAATTTAATAAACAGATAAATCAATAAAGCAGATATTTCAACACAAACTGCTAAGAGCCTGAGGTAAAGACTATTAATCAGAAGTTGTTTACATGCATTATTTGAATTTTACACTACGTATCAGTTTCAAATTATGAATATACAGCTTGCTAACGCTTCTCTATATGTTTTGCCAATGTTCCGATCGTTTTGTGGTGATCTGAAAATGGGACGGGCTGTCTTTAAACTGTAAAAATTGTATGTTCACAGGTCATAAGGTAATTGAAATTAAATAATTTTATCGTTTTCTTTTGCCCAGTTGCTGCGAAGATCCGCAACGTGAAGGATTACCAGAACAGGATTCTGTACAACATTGCGCCGCTCCCAACGGGCATAGATATCGCTAACACTCTCAAGTATTTCATTCACACTCTCAGGAGGTAAGCTTTGATGTAAAATGCAGCTGCTCTTATAAAGGAATTGTTTACATGCCTTGTGCAAAACTGACTCAATGGTAAATAAAGAGTTGATTTGAATTTTGAATAACTATGTACATTTGTTACTTGGAATGAATCATCGTTTAAAAAATATACAACATTTTACATTAATTTCTCTGAAAGCATTTGTAAACTGAAAAATTGAACTTACATTGTATATAAAATTTTAATTACTGCAAACTTTGAATTACACCTCAGATATTAGCCATCTGATGAAGGTTACATACATGTATGATGTATGCTCTTAAACAAATATGAGCCAATAAAGACTTTATACATTTAAAACATAATATCAAAATATGACTTCTTTTTTTTTTATATCAGAAAATACAATTCTATGTACACATTTACTCGGAATGAATCAAAATATACATTTTACCCTGGAAGAACATAAGAACATTTAAACACTATAAAAAGTAATATTTTTTGAAAATTGACTTTTCCTTAGCTCTTGTAAACAAGCAAAATTCCACTTGAGTCATATTAACAATTATTGCACATTTTGAATTATTTTCACTGAGAGGTTTTCCTTAATGTGAATTCATCCCATTTTGGGGTTAAGTGAAAAAATCTTGCCCTAACTTGTATCCCATATTATCCATTCCTATGCCAGATAAAATGCTGCTCTATGTGATTTATAATTACTGCTGACAAAATAAACACATGACTGGAAATAGTTTAAATGAAAAACTTTGCATGTTTGTGTAGCATACTGAGAGGTGCACCAGGAGATGTGGATGAACCCAAATTCAGCTCTACAAGAAAGCGGGTGAACCATCGGATCCCACACTACCCAAGTTTGGACTACCAGGGATTGTATGAGACTCTTGTCGGACTCGTGGATATCGTACCACTCGTCCAGTATGGCCAATTTGGTAAATAATCTCTGCATGATTGCTATGTTTATTATACTTTCATTGTATAGAAACCTTCATTTTAAATGCAGATATCCTCTATGACTCAATTTTTTGTTTAATCAGGTACAGCAATTTTACATAATTTTAGGCAGGCGATACAATTTGCTGTATAATTATTGAAGGCTATCCGTGTGTGCAAAATGTCCATTCAGGTTATAGGGGATCGCTTGGATGGAGTTCGTGTTTGTGTATGTTCTGTGATTCGTCAGGGATGTATTCAATGTTTCTGGACTTTGTGATAATAAGTCTGCACTCAATGTGATATTGATTTAGGTTTATTTAAGAGCCACTTATTAACAGATTTGATTTTTAGCGTCATGCTATTTGCACTACATACATGTCATTGATTATTCTTTCAATGTACCGTATCGACCGGCTGATAAGACGCCCTCGCACATAAGACGCACCTTGACTTTGAGCACGCAATTTGAAGAAAAAAAAAAAAATCGGGTCTCACGTACATGTATACACATGTATGGGACTATGCATTGTGTGACAACAATCAACATCCAACAACAAAATAGATGGCTTTGATAGCCTGACACAATAACGGTAATACGATCTCAATCACATCATCAGCATAATTACCAGTTCAAAGAAAGCACCAGAACTAGTATTGTCAGAGATACCACAAAGAAACCGCTAGCAAGAAAGCTAAGCCCTAAGGATAACCTCCGTTAGATCAGAGCCGCTATTGTTGCTTTGATCCGACCTCCAGGTGGCGCTGATCACCTTTTGGCCTCGGAGATAAAAAAAAAATCTCCGCGGACGATAATGTGTACAGCGCCACCTCGAGGCCGGATCAAAGCAACAATAGCGGCTCTGATCTAACGGAGGTTATCCTTAGGGCTTAGCTTTCTAGCTAGCGGTTTCTTTGAGGTGTCTCAGACAAATACTAGTCCTGGTGCTTTCTTCGTACCTGTAATTATGCTGATGATGTGATTGAGATCGTATTACCGGTATTATGTCGGGCTATCAAAGCCATTTATTTTGTTGTTAAATGTTGATTGTTGTCACACAATGCATAGTCCCATACATGTGTATACGTGTAAGTTTGAAAGACCCGACTTTTTCTAACGCCGTGTATAAGACGCACCCGGACTTTGGCGTGTTTTTCAAGGGGAAAAACATGCGTCTTTTACACCGAAAAATACGGTATATGCTACTTGCACGACATACATGTCATTGATTATTCTTTCAATGTATATGACGTTTTCTGCACACTTGAGATAAGCCATTTCTCAGCTGTTTGAAATCGCAGCACAGGATATGTAGTGTTATATTCTACCTGTCTAGGCGAAGATCAATAGATTTACGGGGTTGTCATATCGAAACGATCATTAACAAGTAATTATGCAAAATGAATAATGTATTGAGAGACAGGATTATTCTTTATCATTATGTGAGACCATATGTTGCACTATAAAGACTCCATTTTTTGTTTCCATTGTTAGTGTTTCTCTTTTGAACTTGCATTAAAGTCATCTGTATATAAAAAAAAAATCAATAAAGGCCATGTTAGGTATTTCCAGCAAGAGGTCTTAAGAAACAGGCTGTATTCTTGTCTTCCTTGTATGAGCAGCCTTTGGGCAGGCCATCCTGCAGCTGTTTGGGTGCATCCTGTGGTTCTTGGAGCCTGAGACTGTGGACACCATCCCTCACACCGTGGCCTCCACCCTGGCCGTCTTCCAGTCGTCCCTCCAGAAGGAGACGGTAGACCTCCTCTGCACTACTCTGCTGCCTCTATGTCTCAGTGAGTACTGGGTAGAACCACTAGGAATACATGTCTGTGGAATGTCAAACAAATCTCCTCGTAACCCATTTACCTTGGGAAATGCTTAAACTTGCTTAACTTGCTTTGACTTGCTAAACTTGCTTAACTTGTTAAAATTTGGGAACCAGGTATACCCAGTTCCCAAATTTCCTTCTCATAATTAGGGAACTGTGACCCAGAAACCTTCCGATGTGTCACATTTTCACATTTAAAAAAAAAAAATAACAAACAAATGCCTAGACTCTAACAATGTATGAAGAAGTAAAGCATGTTATTTGTGATAAAGCAGTTTGAATTTTGTTTTTTTTTAAAAGTCAATGTTTGTAATGAAGTTGTTTGTGAAAAATCAGAAGTTAGCACAAGTGCTAGTCGAGCCTGACTCCTTCAATTCTTTGGTACAACAAAAAAAAAATATCTAGTTCTCATTTTCCTGATGTTTTTGGCGGTACGATTCCATAATCTCACTCCAATGGATGTGCCAAATTTAATCTTATTTCAGGCTGCAGGCACTCAAAGGGCATGAACTCTACTGGGAAGACAAAAAAAATCCAAAAGGTGATTGTGAGAAATCTTCTTGCCAATGATTTTAAATTCATATATTGTCCATTTTAGGAATTTGCTGAAAGTTATTTTCCCTCAAATGATCCACATTTGGAGTAATTGATGATAAAATGTTAAATCCACAAATGTTTGTGATGTTTGTGATGTAATCACTAATTACTCCAATTGTGGATCATTTCAGTAAGTGTCTCAAATGGACAATACATGAATTAAGACCATTGGCAAAAAGATTGTCACAATCACCTTTTGAAGGCTTTTTTGTCTTCCCAGTACAGTATATGCTCTTTAAACATTGCAAAAAGTGGTCAGGTTTCTTTGTGTCATTCCTCTCTATCATGCATGTGCCCTTGTTCTCTCCCCCCCCCCCCCCCCCCCCACCCCTTACAGCTGACGTGATAGGCTGGGATGGAGAGACCTATGCCTCTATGTCCATGTCTGCTGTCATCATGCTGGTACTGCAGCACTGCAAGAACAAAGGTACAACGGACAGAGCTGCCAAGGCTCCCTGATTTAGCAGGAGACTTCCTGAAAATACACCAATATTACTGCATTGGGTTTCATCACATCACCCAGTCTCCCTGATTATTGATAGATTATTGTCATTAGGTTGGTTGCATTTCATAGTCATCTCCCTTATTTCTGATGAAATTGCCCCAAATCTTCCTGATTGTTGAATTTCAATGCTGGTAGCTCTGGAAGGAGATCATTGCAGCTGTGTTTTCCTGGAAATAACTCGGATCAGAACACTAGCATATTTGACATTTTCTCCAAAGATCCATAAAAAATGTTAGTCCTCTTAGTATTTTAGGTGCATGACATGTGTTAGTAGCCTATGGGCTTTTCCTGCCATGGAACTGAGAGAGTTAATGTGGATGAGTGTTGTAAAGTTGTTGTGTTGTTGTTCACTCTTCTAGGACCCAGAAAATATATATTTTTTTGTGAACGCAAAGTTGATCCTGTTGGGACAATTCAAAGCCATCATCTCTTATGAAATAAATGTTAAATCATCTTTATAAATGGCCATTAAACAAGATTATCTCATTTTCACATACCAATACATACAAGAGTCATTTTTTGACAAAATCTGCCATAAAATTGTAGTGTGCACAGTATTTATTCACAAGCAGTTCTTCTGTTAAACTTTTTTAAAACCTCTTATCTCACATTAAGTGTTCTTTTATGTGTGTAGGGGGGAGGGATTAAAATGATAGGGACATTGAGCATTGAGATTCCATTGTATCTTATAACGTTGCTCTCACAATATGATCCATTCTTCATGCATCTGTTTCTTGTTCTAGCACACCATTCTCTCCTGGTGGAGACCATCATGACTTACAAGACGGGCGTGTTCAAGGACATCCTGTGCACTGTTGCCTTTGGCCCGTCCACGGCCAGAGGGGCAGCGGCTAACCTCCTGTTCCATTACTGGCCGGTGCTTGTCCCTGCCAGTATGGATAATAGGGAGTTCACATACGCATGTAAGGTTTATAATGGTCATTTTGTTCCTCCTACCCCAACCCACTCTTTGTCTCCGTCTCTCTCTTTTTGACTAAGGCGACACTTTTCTCTTTCATTGTACCTTTGTCATTCTCTTTTTGACTGTGCTGCACTTCTCTCACTGTCTCTCTTTTTGTCTCTCTCTCTCTCTCTCTCTGCTCACAATATCTGTCTCTCTTTCTCTCTGTCCCTCTCTTCGTCATCCTCTTTCTTTCTCTCTTTATTTCTCTTTCAATCTCTTTCTCTATCTCTCTGTCTTTCTATCACTTCCTCTAGATTCATCTTAATGATAATGATATGGGTATTTATGTGTGCTTTTCACCAGAAGTACCATAATGCTTACAATCTGAAAGGGAATAGAAAAATTTAATCCAAAAATAGGTATGTTTTAAAATGTTTCCTCAAAGTTTGTAATGAGGAACACTCTCTTATATTACATTGGAGACTATGCCATGTTGTTGGAGCTGATATACTGAAACTGTTGTCAGCAATTGATTATTCTGTATTTTTCATTTATTTTACCCAACCCTCTCTGTGTGTCTCTCTCTCTTTCATTAACTCTCATTCTTGATTGATTGTCTTTAATCGGTGTCTGTGTTGTTTGGCATAAAAGGAGTGATCATTGCATGTACATGCTGTTACCCATGAACTGCCACAGAAAAGTGCCCACATTCAGGCGCCATCAGTGTCAGTGAAAATAATTAATCCATTGTGCTATAGGCTCTAGATATGTCTATATCTTAAAAAGAAGATGACCTTTCCTTGACTGATTGTGTTCTGTATGACACAGTATCAGAATCATTCTTCCATTGTCATATCTACCCTTCAGGCTGGAAGCCAACGCTGTGCCAGAGATCAAACTGCCTGACCCCCGTCAACAATGCTGCTGTCAAGGTATCATCACTTCTTCTCCAATAAATTTACAGAATAGATATTTTGATCACAATACTTGATTTATATTATAAAATGTAAAGTGTAGATGGGCTTTACTTATTAAAGGTGTGAGCGTTTAGCATAAAATGAAAAAAAAAAATGAATTCTCGCTAGTTTCGCCACACTGTGACTATAAACACAGCAGTTGATGTATGTTTTCTCACAGTCATGTTGCGTGTGTAATGTAGTGTAGTTAGTGGCCGGCAGGAGGTGTTATTGAGCAATGTACATGGAAGTTGCATTGGTGTCAATCACTAAAAGAGCAACTCAGAAAAGAGTCTGTCACAACATCGGCCCCAATAACATGGGCTTGTATAATAATTCCTGTTACTTTAAATGCTACATCACATGATGAAATCATCATTATGAAAAGTGAATGCGAACATTTACAAGAAAAATATGAAGCATGACCTGTAAAGTGTTTAATGAATATAAGACTACGATAAGAAATATAGAAAAGATAAACAATTTCACTGATATAAGGTTAAAGTAATATTTCGATAAGACTCATGATTTCAAACTGTAGGGGCATAATACTTCCGTGTGAACATATTTTGATTAGAGATGAAGTAATTATTGATTCTGCTTATTTTAGATGTGCATGGATCCGTCAATAGCAGGCCAGCACAGCAAGTACCCCCCTCCTCTCTACCTATGCTCCGTGTGCAGTGAATATGTCACCAGGTAAGTACTTTATAAGTGCTGTGATATAAACCCGTTTACTACAGGAACCGGATACAGCCTCTCCCCTGAAACAAACCAACCTTCGCTTCTTTTTCTTTCTCTTTTAATCCCCTTTTCAAAATTGTTGAATGGTGTTGGTATCAGCAATCAGTATTTCAATAGTTGATGTTCAGGTTTATATTTGAAACACAGAAATATTGTTTAAGAGAGACTTTACTAAACATTGTATGTCTTTCTCAGAAAGACACGTTTGTACCACAGTGTATGTAGATCTACTGCACACCCCGGTAGCAAGTTTTTATTAAAGCAATGTAGGCTTTTCAGCCTGACCAGCGGAATCTCCAGTGGACATACAATTATCGTTTTTAAGTGATGTACACCCAATGTGGATAATTCCAGAAGGACAGTGTCTCCCAGAATTTGAAACAAGTCAACAAAAGTTATGTATAGATGAAATGTACATTTGGTAAATGTTTATAACTTAATGCAAAAAAATGACCTGCCACATGGTATGATTATAGGTAGGCTTTGAACCTAAATTTTTACAGAAACTATAATAATCTGCGGATAAGTGAATTGAAAAATGTAGATGTACAGGAAGATGGCCAAAAGATGACAGGCAATTATTTCAAATGGGTTGTATTGCATATGAAATATATTGCTGACAATATATGTGTGGTGTTGAAATGGTCGAACAGATTGCAAGCTAGGTGGCTGTTGCAAGTTGATATTGATGTGCAATGGTTAATGACATGGAGATATGAAAAGTATCTCTTCTGTTTCAGCTGGTGAAGTGTTTTGTGTTCTGCTATTGGCTTTACTCTTTAGGGAATTGACCAAACCTTTGCAGAATGTTCTGACTCCACTGGAAAATGTGTCAAGAACATGTGAAAATAAAGTAAGTATCAGTGCTGGAATATCCTTTGTATACATTCTTAAGTGTGTATACTCTACTATTATTAACATTGGTATAAGTTTATGTATATAATTTGTATAACAATGGTCATTACTATAATATTGATTGAACACAAATCAAGGGGCTAAGTGTAATTTATCCCCTTATTTCAAAGAAGAGCCCATGTAGATAAGAAAAGAGCCCCTTTGTATTTTATCTCATTTTATACAGTGCATGTCCTTGTTGAGGATGTTTAAAATATAGCTCCAACAAATATTTGTATATGTTTTATGCCCTGCTGCTCATTCCAGTATCATATATCTCTTACAAGTTAGAGCAAGCATTTAGCCCTTTTCTACACAATTACAAATTATTGTAATATCTTCATGATCATTTACTGGTACATAATTCCTTAGTGCAGTTAGGTATTATTTATGTAGTCTTTTTTATTGTACTATTTTTGTACTAAATTTATATTTGTTTTGACATTGTTAGACAGTTTCCATCTTCGGACTGATTTGTTTGACGATATTTAACCTGGAAGATGCACTAACAACACATTTCTCCATTTGCCAGAATTGTTCCTCATCAGATAAGACAGCCCTGTATACCTGCTTTGCCTCTGACTGCACGTCGCAGCATGGCAACAAGCCAGTGTGCTACTGCACCTCCTGCCACCATTCCCTGCACCCCCGCGACACTGACCATGTGGTCCAGGAGTTCCCCAACGACCCCTGGTCATGTGACAAGGAGACACAGATCGTACTGGTCGAGGCTATCATCAGGTGACCCAACTGTTCGTTATATCATTTCAGTGTAAATGAACACTATATAAAAGTGAAGAATTGCGAGGTAATGAAGAAAAGGAAGCTGAAGCGAAGATACATGACCCCTCTTGCTTAGATTCATTCTGTTCAAGGAACTAGGTGTGGTTGTATAATCAATGATTGCCTTGTTTATATCTCCTGTGATGACCCAGTCTGTTGAAGGAAGCCCATATGGTTGAGAAGGACCCCCTCATGGCCGCAGCCGAAGTCGATGAACCAGAATCAGGCGATGAGTTTTCACAGGTAACATACAACATTTCTTCAAGTGAACCCTCTCAGTACCCGGCCCCCAGAAAACTCCATGGGCTTACTGCACATCGTCATGCCAATGTTACTGAGAGAGTTAAACAATAATATCATTGAGCAAAGTGAGAGGCCAATCAATTTAAATATTAATTTAGGAGTCAACAACGAAATGAGTCAGGAAATAACATTTATTCAATATCTAGACTTTATACTGTGTATTACTGTCAGCTCTTCCCTTGTCAATCCCATCTCTCTTTCTTTCTTTCTCTCTCTCGCTCCTCTCCCTCTCTCCTCACTCTCTCTCTCCTTCCTAAATCTCTCATTCCTCTCCCTCTCACTCCTTCCTCTCTCCTTCCTCACTCTTTCATTCCTTCCTAACTCTCTAACTCTCTAACCCTTCTCCCTCTCCCTCTCCCTTCTTCCTCACTCTCACATTCCTCTCTCTCCTCCCCATCCCTCTCCCTCTTCTCTTTGTCTTTCTCTCTCATCACCTTATTCCACACTTTCACTCAGCATTGATCCTTCTCATGTTGTCTTCTCACCCCCAAACATCAAACCCAAACAGGCTCCTCGTGAGAACGACATGTCTGAACTTGAATCTAATGAGGAGGACTCTCGGCTGCTGAGTCGCTATGGTCTCTGGCTGCTCATTGAGAAGTGTACACCCAACGACCGCACGCCCAATGAGATAGTGGGCAGACTGCTCAGCATGCTGTTCCAGTGGTACGGCTTCACCGCAACGCTCACTCAAGGTGAGTGCTGGCCCTGTCAAGTCCTCCCTCTTCAACTCTCTATATGCCAAATTTGAATTTATTCACAAGCTGTTCACACTTATTCCATAGAGCTTAATTTTTCTTGTGTTTAAACAGTTAACTTCTGCTGTACCAGACAGAATACTGCTGTTATAGAAATGATGTGTATTACTGAAGTAACAAAGTGATAATGGCATGCAAAGGAGTAAATACCGGATGTGTAAGGCTGCACTATTGTATGCACATTGAGCATACTGAAGGTATAAAGTTGACCTTTTAGAACAATTGTTTATTCTAATGGTGATGATTAGTGAAATGATGATTGTCTTTACATGATTGCTTAATATTATGATTTAAGCAAGCCTTCTGAGTGTCATTTTGCATATTGAGTGTAAGACTGTTATATTCCTTTTCCGTTTTTCCACATGAAAAAGAAACCCCAAAATATTGATAAATTGTATGCATCTTTACTGAATCATATGTGCACCTTGATTTGGACATTGTCACATCATTGTAGGTAGCTGATAACGCCCCTCAGGAATCTGAATTTGTTTCAGTAGCATAGAAATTGTTATGTATTGTAATGGAACACTATGTATGAGCCATATTCCTATAGCTGTCAGAAAGGTGATATTTGAAAAATATTTTGTCTTTGTATATATTCAGACTTCACAAATCATTTTATAGTTGCCATTCACTTTTAAATACTTATGTACTTGTTGCTTCATTGTATTTGCAGAAAGTATTGTCCTGGAAGGATTAAAGAAAGATGTGAGTACTATACTTCTACTCCCATTTTTAGGTCAACGTTTTAATTTTATGTGAACTAGAGTCTCTTGTACAAAATATTGGGTGCCCAACTAGAGGTAAATCAACTGTTGAAAATTGATACCCAGGGCTGTGGCAGCCATGGTTGCAGCTATCATATGGGGTGACCTGTGGCGGTAACCCAAGTGTACGATAGATCTTTACAGTGGCTATCGTCAACGATCGTAATAATGATTTTATATTAGATGTGTGGCCTGTCAAATTCAATGCACAGCCAGAAAATTGGGCAAAGGTTTGTGAAAGCATTTTCATTTTCCTGTGCCACAAATTGGTTTCCTAATTGCCACAAATGAGTAAGATATCCTGGAGCCAACCAAGAATTACATAATGTGTGTTCTGGAGCTCATAAGTAATCCAAACCAGTATAATAAGCCATTTTCGTAATATATTCACAACCTCCCCCCTAACTGCCTGGTGACATGTTATTACATTCACCTGTATTTCATGATTCAGGTTCAATGGATGGAACGCACTCTGAATCTATTAGTTGTTGCTCTTGGACAAAGCTCGGACAAGATTTGGGGTTACCATTAGTAACGTACTGTTTGAACAACGTGAATAAAACTTGCATACATAACGAAAATGGTAAATTGAGTTGCGTTAATGCTCCTTTTCTCCTCAGTATGTGACCAACTGGCTACTGAAGCTGCTGAATACAAACTTCAGTGTCTTTGTATCCTGCCTCATGCCCACACCAGCAGACTATGCCAAGGTCGGAGGTCACTGGTAAGTCTGGGGGTGGAAGCAGTGCTTGGAGACTTTAAAGGGATAGTCCACCCTGATGTTAAGTTGGCTTTGATAAAAGCAGAAACACCAAAGAAACATGTTAGTGAAGGTTTAACAAAAATATGTCAAAGTAAATGAAATTTGGGATCTTTTAAAATTTCAATTTTTGTGAAATCACATCATATTTCATAGAGATATGTGTGTAAAAATATGTTACTATTGATTTATCAAATGCACAATTAAAATAATATCTTTTTGAGAAAATTGACTTGAAATGACATGGAGAGATTACAATTGACAGGGCATTGGTCAGCTTATTGATGTATTACTACATGAACAGAAACAAAATCATGTTATGTGTCTTTTTAAGAAGAATGAATAGCTAATACTTCTCACTGCTTGTCTGCATTATTCTTAGGATGTTGGTATAAGATTTTTTAATTATCTTACACGAATTTAAAAGCAAAAAAAAAGTAAATTTCAATGTGTGATCTTCCTTATATTATAAAACAGTGTAATTATGCCAGCTAATATTGTGTGTATTAACACTATTCACTGTCTTTTTTTTCTATCTGCATGATCGTTATTGATAGTTTATGTATCTGTCACTCTTCAGGGACACCTTGTGCAGTCGCATCACAGAGCTTCATGATGGACTGAAGAATGTCTTTGCTCTTACACCCTACAATACCATCAGCTTTGAGGTAAGCACTTGTCAATATTACAGGTTCCAAAGGTTTTGTGCTTGAATTTGTGAAAGTATTTGTTTGACAATAATGATATAGAAAAAGATATTTGTTTCACATACTTTAAGAATAGTTTTACTTTTACCATCCCTTTGTCAGTGCATGGTAAAAAAAGAAGTTGTTCTAGATGTTAATTCAGAAAATGCGGTCTAGCAGTTTGCTCAAAGAAGTTGAAAGCATGTAGTTGTAAAGACTCCAGGGCCCTGAATGAATGGAGTATCATAATACTAGTACCACGAGTCTAAATTCTTCCTTTATTATGGGGTAACAGGACAGAATCATCTTGACATGATAACATATTTAAAAGTCAGCACGATCTGCACCCAGTGATGACAACACAACTGCCGTGATATCCGGCTGTAATCACTACCAATACTATCCCTTACCTTTAGTGAAACCACCCCCTTTTCTCCACCCCTACTCCAATGTGCAGGTGTGGGACCACATCATGCCAGCCTGGATGGAAGCGATCTCCCAGGAGATCCAAGAAGAAGACTTGAACCAGCTCCAGGACATCCTGTGCAAGCTCTTTGACATCGACATGTGTCCTCTGCCCTTTTCCTCTGACAAGATGTTCCACTTCATCGCCATCAAGTTCAAGTCGTCTCAGGCCAAGGAGCAGGAGAAAGCCTTGCTGTGGCTTCAGGTAGGATGACTTATATAAGTTGATTAAGAGCTACAAATAGTCATTAACCCTTAATAAACCACTTAAAGAAATCATTCACATTGGTTGATTTCAATAAAAGCAGAAATGTGAAAGAAACATAAGTGAAGGTTTGATGAAACTTTGTCAAAGGATAAGAAAGTCTTTTAAACTTTTGATTTTGTGACATCACATGTTAAGTGTTCTCCCATATGTTTTGTACATTTTCTCAAAAGGATATGCATCATATTACCTGTGCATTTAATGCATCATTACAAACATATTTTTTCATACGTCCTCTATGGAAAAAAAATCTTCATCAAAAAACAATTTATGGAATCATACAGCACAAACCATAATGGGAGAGCACCTCCCATGTGACGTCTCAAAATTGATATTTCAAAAGATCATAACTTTCTTGTCCTTAAACAAATTTTTGTCAAACTTTCACTAATATGTTTCTTTTATACTCATACTTGTTATACTTTTATTGACACCAACTTAACTTCAGGGTGTACTATCCCTTCAATGATTATTTCGCCATCAATACACAAAGATCCCATCAAACAACACTGTGTCTCTCACACACAAAGGGTTAAGGTCCCTTAATCCCTCCCAATTTATTCATTACCTTTAAAAATATGGAACTATGATTTAATAGGCTTATCGCTTTGAACTTCTGTCTCCAATGCTCCTAACTCCACAGGTGCTGTCTGAGATGGACATTGTAATCCCCATCAAGCTGCTGCTCTCCATGTTCAACGAGGGCCTCATGTCCATCATGGACATCCAGCGGGCAAAGGTGGCGCTCTTTACCACCAAGCAGACCCTGTCGCCCGATAGCGCAGCGGCCATGGCAGCAGCAGCGACGGTCTCTGCGGCAACCGTCGACCTCCACTCTACGGGGAAGCCCAAGGAGGAGATGGGAAGGTCTGCTCAGGTTATTAAGTTCTCATCGGATACGCTCATGCCGGCTGCTTCTATCTCGATCAGCAGCAAGGGAAATGGTGTTATGAAGGTGAGTTTTTATGCTCTTTTCTTCTCATGTGATTGCAAACCGATCATTATTATCATATTATTATCATTAAGCAGCTCAGCAATAGCTTTGTTTTAGAGATTGCCTGTTGACAGTGAATCAAACCTCATTTGCTGTTCTCTTCATTCTGCCAATTCTTCTTAAAAAGTATGACATTAAATTATAATTTTAAAAAGGATACATTTTCTGAACAGGATTCATTTCTGACTTACCAGTTGTTAGCATCTTGTAATATATTGATCTTTTAGTAATAATTGTATTCATGTTTCCTCTTGTCATCTGAGTATTGGTATGTCAAATATTAAACCGCAAAGTCTTAAATTTGATGAAGCACCATTTCAAAATCAGCCCCAATATTTTAAATCCTTGACTAGCATCGTGATCTCATTTGATATTGTGCTTGCTAGCAAAAAAGTGTTCTAGATGTGCTATTACTATAAATTCCTTTCTGTGATTTCATGTATCCGAAAGTCATATATGACTCATGATATAACTCACAACTTCTTTAACCATGTCATCATCTGCAGATCACTGAGCCGTTCAAGCCGACCTCCGATGCCCTGAAACCCACGGACCTCCCCAAATCCACGGAGACCACGCCCAAGAAGGCAGAGCCCCTCAAGCCCAGTGCCCTCAGCGCCCCCAAGACACTCCCCCTGGAGCTCCACACCAACGGGGGCGGAGGGGTAGGGGGCACCCTCCCCGCGGAGCCCCCTCACGTGACCATCGACCCCTCCCCACTGAGCCCAGACAAGGATGAGAAGGCTAAGATGGAGCAGACGGAGGAGGAAGTGCTGAGATGCTTTGTGCTCATGCTGGACCTTCTCATCATGCAGGTCAGCCAGGGTCTTTAGCCCCGTCCTGGGCGGTGTTTCACCAAGCTGTTCGTACACTACGCAAGACTTAACACATGAGTAGTGACCTGTACTTGTGCTAAATCAGATACCCCAATTTGTTCCTGTTTCAACATAGCGGGACTTATCCTAATCAAATTTGACAAAATAATCATAAACTTTGTTCAGATGCTTGTCAACAACAGGAGTTTTAATTTACCAAGATCAGATTTCAACTGAAGCTGATGGGAATCAAAATGATTGAGAATCTGATTAAGCACAAGAACAGGTCACTAGTCATGCTTAAACTCGTTCGCAGCTTACGAAGAGCTTGGTGAAACACCCCCAGGATTTTCTTATTCCCACAGATTTAACTTGTTCTTTACTGAGCTCGCATATAGGCGGGCTGGCTCTTTTTCCACCCAGACACTAAGCAGCCTGATTCCCATACAATCTGCTCTTCAGACACTAGACCACAGGCTATAAATAAACTTGGAATACCCTATAGGACAAAATTAATCCAAATTTAATGTGGTTACTGCAGTTTCATAGAAAATGTTGATACCTGACTGAGCCAGGTTTCACAAAGCTACAAAAACATCTAACCGTTAGCAATGGGTTAATACAGGGACCACATGGTTATGGTAAACTGAAGGTTAACAATCCTTATGCAATTCATGATCCCTTCTTGCACAAGTGGTACACACAAATCCCATGAAGCAGCATTTTGTCTTGTATGTACTGGGTTAAAAAAACCTACACGGAATATTACATGTACCCATGCTTTTTACTCTGTGATAGGTTGAAAAAACAAATTATAATGTCCATTCAATCAATAATAAGTATATACATATGTATATGTAAATATCAATGTCACACAACAAATGGTCATTTAGTATCAATAGCCACTAAGTTCTAAATCATAAAGTAATTATGAATTTGAAAATAGGAAAAAAAATCTTTTATGTTTTTGTTGTGCATGAAAATAATTAATGTTTACCTGCTTTACAAGTAAGGTTGTTCATAGCTTTGAACTGTACATTCACATACTGAGATTTCTGTTGTATCTTTCACAGATAATTGTGATGTTTGTCTTTCTTTGCATGTCGGCAGAGTACCTGTCGCAGTGTGCCCGCGGCCGCACCGCATAGCCTCTCTCCCAGCCCAAATCTGTGTCTTGTGTAGTCAGTTGTCTTCTGGTCTATGGTGGTATGCATGAAGTACAAGCATGATTTACACTTCTTTGTGTTTACTGTATCTTTCACTTGACAATTTGTTCAGAATACACCATGCATGTCAAATGAGGGTGACCATTAGGTTGTAAACATGTATTTGTTGAGCTTTTGCATGTTTTGATTTTGCAAAAAAGCAATCATATTTCGTTACAGGAAAGTGTGTTCATTTACAGCAATTTAAGAAATCACACTTCCTACCATCATCAAGTGCCGTCCCTTAGAAAGGGGTTGATGGATATGCACCTTCATCTACTTCTACCCTAATACTTTGTTGTTGTATATGATGGAAATGATGTGTTCTAGCAATAATACTCTTTCACAAGTTTATAAACTGTTCAATATAAACAATTTGAAAAGGGCACATTTACATAGATGCATGCCATCAATGTTTTAAATTATAAGCACTCAAAAAATGGCCAAAATTTATTTTAGCTCTTCCGTAGTTGCATGAAAATTGTTATTGATTTGTCATTGTAAAATTTCTCCCTGATTCTGTGTGTGGAGTAACCTGCTGTAATATCATAATGCTGATACTCTTCATTTCATTTCTTGCTGATTGTGGGTGTAGAGCGATCTCCAGTACTTGCCGTTTCATCAGGGCCTAGACCACAGCCAGTCCAAAGACTTTGTGTCCCTCCTCACCAACATGCTGCACACCCCCTGGGTCACTGAGAGCATGGTAGAGCCCGGCTCAGCTGATGCCAAGGAGAAGGAGGACAAGAAGGCAGCTGCCGCGGCAACGGGAGAGTCTGGGGGCGGGACTAAGGCAGGAGGGGCAGCCGCCCACAAGAACCCTCCCAAGAAGGAGAGGAAGAAATCTATCGGGCATAAGTGCACAGCCAATTATGATGTAAGATGTGAAGAAGCTTCTTACCTATAATCCACCGTATCAACCCCCAATATTTTTTAATGAGTTATAATATCTGCAAAAATGTAAATCAATGTAAATTTTATATTCACATTTGATATCATACATAGTTTATGCTCTATGTACTATCATCATATGGAATTGTATTTTTTGTCTCACCTGAATGAAGCTCGGCAGAGACCTAGTAATCACTTTTCCTGTTAGTCTCTTAGTTTGTTGATCAGTTGGTCTGTTACAAAAATGTTAAAGTTTTTGTTAAACTTGCTCTCATTTCTCATCTAGTTGTCAAAAGGTCGATTGATATGAGGCCTTGTGCATCATTTTTCTCAGAGTTGTTGTTTAACTTGCTCTCATTTCTTTATTTCTGCATCAATTGTGATCAAACTTGGTACAAATGAACCTTTTGTAATACCACATATGTCTTCATGAGGCTGATAGGGTCAAAGATCATCTAGGGATCAAAATGTGAAATGATATGAGGCTGTGTGCATCATTTTTCTCAGTTTCTATTTGATTTGCCCCCATTTCTTTATTTCTGCATCAATTGTGATCTTACTTGGTACAAATGATCCTTGGGTAATACCACATGTGTTGATGAGGATGATGAGGTCAAAGTTCATCTCAGCACCTTAGATATTTGAAGAAAAAAAAAATTAGCACTGTTTATCGATTGCAAAATCAGGTGAGGCTCGTGGTTCTCGAACCACCATGTTTATTTTACATGCTACATCTGAGGCCACATCATAATTTTGATTGAGTTGAGATAAGCCAATAAAGACAATTTTCCAGTTATGCTTGCATGTATGAATGTCCCATCTTCCACCATTCAGGCCATCCGGACCAGGCAGCAAGCTGGTATCCTGCAGTCGTTGTGAGCTCTGGGCCCTGTGGTTCTCTCCCTCTACCCACTCCCTTTACTACTTCTACTTCTACTTTTACTGCTGCTACTACCAATACTGACAATATTCATCTGAATGTCTTGTCTTTCACCATTTAGGCCATGGGGACCAATGGCTGCAAACTTGTTTCCTGCAGTCTGTGTGAGCTCTGGGCCCTGTGGTTTCAGCTCTCCCTCCGTCTCCTAGAGCGCATTGCCCCTGGCGGAGAGACCAAGGTCTGCGACATGCCCGACGTCTCGGAGTATCAGTTTGAACGCTACTTGGAGGAGGCCCTCACAAGTTGTAAGACCAACGACGTCAAGACTAAGAAGAACAAGAGCATCATGGACCGTGGCATGAGCCGCCACAAGCGCATGAATAAGGTAGCCATATTTGTTTGTATTTCTTTATTCAGGAATCCAGGGGTTAGATGGTATGTTGTGAAGTAGGGCTGTTGTGGACAAGGCATTTTGCAGTGCCTTTCTCTTACTGGAAATAAAGTTAACCTCTCTTTTTCAGCACATTCTCTCTCTAGGAAAAAAATATCAAATTGATTAAATGAATATAAAGAAATACAGTTCACAAACAAGATTAAATGAAATTTAAACTCAGATCAAATTAAGTTTTGGGTAAAATAATTTTTAGAGAGGTAGATGAAGAGAAGGGAGGTGCTTTAAAGGTAACTTGACCCATAAATTATTCATAAATGTGTTTTCTAAATGTTATTAGTATTTAAGATACTTAATCTTTGTCTTTAAGTTTAATAAGATATGAATTGGAATTTAAATATGATTAAGTTATGATCTGTCTTCTATGTTTTAAAGTATCCTTCATGTTTGTTGTTCACATTTCATATCTTGTGTAAATGTTCTCTTGATAAAAGAAAGCAAAATGAAATGCAAGTAAAGTGAATACACATTCATTAAATTTAGTTTTGTTACTCAGAAACACGGGAACAAACTTTTAGGTAGAAAAGGCAAATGATGAATATTGCCATGTATGTACAAAATTGCAATTTCATGTTTCAAGTATTGTGTTCTTGCCATAATTTCTCTCATGTCACTCTTTCACTCTTGTCATTTCAAGATCTCTGCCAATCATCGTCCTTCTGTTTAATTTACCTTTCTTTTGCTTCTCATTCCACTATGTCTCATCATGCACCATGTTTTTCTCCATTTCAGTTCTCACACAATGTTGTTTTCTTTTGATGTTTTTCCATAACTGCTCTATTTTCCTTCTCCTATGGGTTGGAATCCTAGGGACTCACAGTCCCTGAGGTAACTATTTTCTGCAACTCTACCACGCTGAGATGAGCCTCACCTTGAAACCTTTGACCTTTGACCTCTGACCTTGCTTCTGCTGTAATTCGATGCACTACCCAGCACTTTAATATCTTTTAATGATAACTAATCTTGTCACTCCCTGCACCTTAGGCCAATAGATGAGGAACTTCAAATGGGAACTGTACTCAAAATGCATAGACCAAAGAGTAACTCCATTCCAATAACTTATACAGCAGTCTCGTCAAAAAGAATTATGTAAAGCAATTGGGTCTTTTTGTGTCTACACGAGCAATAAGACATAGTAGTACATCTAATGAGAATTACCTGTTTCTTCATGAAAACGCATGATATACTGTAGTTATCAAATCTAAAACATTGTGATTTTAGATGCTTTCTCTTATTCATTCTTCCATTCTAGAAAATATTGTTCTTGACTGCTTTGGAAGAGCGTCTTAATTAATCTGAAAATAAACTCCCCCTGAGCCTAATTATTATGTGGTCCGTTTGTGAGTAGTGCAACATACAGGCCTCATTCATTATTTTTCAGTGTTTAAACATGTCCCAGTTTTGTGTTAAGTGGATGTCCCATGTATTTGTTTAATATGGTATGCCTGATGTTGTGCTAGCACACACAAATGTGAAGTTTTCAAATTTTATTTGTTATTGAAAACCATTTTCAAGTGAGCACTAATTGTTGGGTCTTAGCAGCTTATTATCAAAGCACTCATTGCAAACAGAAATCATTCAATTGCTGTTTTACTATTTCTGGATTGTAGGAATGAAGTTCCTGTTTATAAAGTCTTACTTTCAGTACTGACCCAATAATCCTCTAGATAGAATAAAAAAAGCATGAACGACTGCATCGTGGCATTGTTAAGAATAGAATTGTCTTTCCTTAACATAACTGGATGACAACGAAACACTTCCCAGGCATAATGTATTCTAGATTCTGTTTTTCTCATGTTCCACCTTAGGTACATGCACCAGCATCTACATGTACAGTGTGTCCCTGATATGTATTCATTGTCATAGCAGTAAAAGTGTTGTAACATTTCATTGTATTCAAATGTATTCATATTGTTGATTGTATGTGTTGTAATGTTTGTGTATGTAAGTACCCATGTATTGTTTGTTGACAAGGAATGCATGTTCTACCTACATTTATTACTGTAGGAACATGAAAAATCAACTTAAGTAGCTGTCTGAAAGAAACTTAACATCATTTTGCGAGATTCTCTGCCTAACTTTTCCAACCCTACATATATTATGTGAGATTATTATGTGTGACCAGAATTGTAGCAAAGGATCAGAATTATGATAAAGTTGTTTATTTGTGTCAGTGAGTTGATGTCGTTTGTGTGTTCTGTGTGCTGTGCGTTACTTTGATATATGTCATATGTCCCGGATATTTACTTTGAATTTGATATTGGATCGACAGACACGTATGACAGCAGTCACTTGTTTTCACCATTATGATCAATCTAAAGCATTCAACCATTTCACTGTTTTTTGTTGTAGTTACAGTATGAACAAGAAATAGACTGCTTTTTTCCTAATAACCATCCAAAGTTTAAATTCTAGAAATAAAAACAATTAGCATTGTTACCAGATGCCTCCACCATGAGTTGGGCTGAGGCATTATGTTTTTGAGTTTTCCGTCCATCCGTCTGTCCTAAATCCATTTACGCAATATCTTGAGAACCGTTTATCAGATTTGCTTCAAACTTGGTACATGTATGTATTGCCTGAAACCATGAACCATGTTAAAAAAAGGGGTAAATTCTGATTGCGATCAAAGACCTTAGATGATTTACCTTGCAGTCAAAACCTGATTAAAACTGCTAACATTGTGTGAGAAATATACAATTGTGAATAACAGACATATTATATCCACATGCAAAATACTAACAAAGTGCTCAGTCACTCATATCGAGTATGATGTTTTAATTGAATATGTATGCATGGGTTTAGTGAAGAGAAAAAGAGGAGGAAGGATTTGTACAGTTGAAAATAATGTTATTATTAATGTCATGATTCTGAGAATTTAGGCTTGTAATGCTATCTGCACACTCTCTGAAAAGAAAAGGGAAAGACCTCAAAGTAAAAAAAAAAAGTGATACACACCTAATAATCAACTCATCATAACTTTGTGAAGCTAATACTGAAAATGTTATGTCATTTTACAGATTTGAGTGTTACCCAGAAATTCATATGGGGGGGGGGGGGGGGCGCCTTGGCAATAGCATGATGATGCTCAAATGATGCTTTCATATATTTAGTTCATTTACACTTCAACACAATCACTTCTGACAAAAAATTGTGACTTTCATCCTACTATTGACACTGGTCTAAAACCCTTGAAGCTATCTAATTTTCTAGCAAATAATCTCTTTCTTCCAGGTTAATTACATGAGTGTGGAATGCATGAGTCACATGCAAACAATTGCCAGTTTCAAGATTTTATTTCTTGTGTGACCATTTGCATTGGCCCAATATTGCTTGATGTCAACACATGGGAGGAAAAATCACACTGCAGAGCGAAACGTTTTTAATATTTAGCCTATTTATTTTTATTTATTTTATTTATTTATGTTTTTTTTTTTTTTTTTTTTTTTTTTTGGGGGGGGGGGGCTCTGTACGGGGAGTTGCATCTTACAACTTTCACATTTCACTGGCGATTTTAAAAATACAATTTGTTACTGCAAGCGTTAATGGCCCTCATGTTTGAATACCAGAACCAAAGCATTAGATACTCTTAACCCTACGTGTGCCAGACATGTTTCTTCTCTATAGTATTTGTGTATATTAGTGGTCAACACTCTGTTTGTCTCTCTGTGCTCATCAGAACAAGTCAGACTCGACAGCCCAGGGTCTGCTAGCTGCGACTGAGGTCAGGACTGAGGTGCTGAAGGCTGAGACCATCCAGGCCTTCTCTGCCGTCTCCAACCTCAAGGCAGAGAAGGAGAGAGCAGCCAAGAAAGGGGGACATGGCCCCCTCAAACCACAGAAAGGTAGGCCGTTTTCATTCCTGGGTCATATTCATAAAGCCTCACTCAGCCTAGTTAGTTATTTTGATTTAACTAGGCTAGTAAGGTTTTTGTGAATACGACCTCTAGACAATAACAATATACATGACTGAAGAATGGTGTTAATTACTTGCAATTGTGCACTTGTAGTCCACTAGTCTCAGAATTAAATTGAATTATATTCCACATACTAAGAATGTTGCTATGTGATTGGTCAAGAGTTGATCACATGATGAGGCGTAGTTTTTCCTATCAGATCACCTGAGAATAAAAGTTCGTTACACTCGAGGTGATAGTACTTTTTGGTTTCGCTGATCTCTTCTCTCCTCACAGTCCTAATGCGTGATTAATATTTTGAGTATGCGCGAAATAAAAGTGCGTTACACTCGGACTATCATTTGACATCTAACGCGTCCTAATGCGCGTCCTAATGCGCGTCCTAACGCGTGTTCCCCATGGCAGCGGCTCGGGGTTATGGAGATAAGTAAACATAACCTTTTTACGTCAAATTGTCATTTTTGGTATAGATAGCTGGTTTCAGATGTGGAATATAAAGCAAATAATCAACTTTTGGTTTCAAGCAATGAGACAAGCTATCACTTCCTCGGCGATCTGAATGTATACGCTATCTTTCCTCAGCTGCGCTTCGAAAAGATAGCTACATCCAGATCGCCTCGGAAGTGATAGTTCGTCCCATCACCCTCACCAACGCTGATTATTTGCTTACTATAGACTTAATAGTTTATTCCAAACACTATCACAAGACAACAGTAAGAAGTTGGTCTTGGAATCCACTGTCTGGGCTGTAAAGACCCATTGTGTAATGATGTTGTGATGTCTGTTGCTGTTGTAGGTGAGAAAGGGAAAGGAGGGAAGAGGGACCAGGACAAGGCTACTTGGCACACTGGGCATGGAGACTTCAACATCAAGCTGGAGGAACTACCCAAGTCTCTCCAGCTTCTCTTCATGCTTCTGCAGGTCAGCTTCCACCTAGAGTTTTGTTACTTACAAATGGTTATAAATAGAAGCATGGGGGCTTGGGGCAATTTCAGCTCCTGTAAAACAAAATATAAGCCCCTGGGAACAATTACTATTTCTGTTTGGATGGATACAAAACCAAGTTCGCGTGAGGACATCAGTATCAGGTGATACATGTTCATCATTTGATCTCTGCTGTGCTTTCTGTTTTGTGGCCTTATTATATGTATTTTCGTTTATATTTACAATGTTCACATTATCATGTACGTATTAGCATTATTTGTACACAGGGCCCCCAGGGAGAACAGTACATGCCTTCTGATGGGGCTTCCCTGTATAAAAAGCACTGAATAAATAACTAAATGAAAGAAAATATGTACATCTGAGTGCAGGCTGAAATGACTCTATTTTCAGGTATAAACAATCCTAAACTGATCGATACACCTATTTCTATTCCTTAACTTTGCAGGAGGTTTCCAGACACCCTGACCCAAACGTCTTGTTGAATCTGCTGAACTGCACCAAGGTGCTGTGTCTGAATGCAGAGTGCCTCAGGCAAGCTGCCAAGGATCATGTAGGATTCTTGGTCTATGCGCAGGAGAACCTTCTCATACCAAGGTATGCTCAACATATTTATGTATTCTTTTCTTAATGCTGTATACTTCAATGAGGCTGTTATTCCATATAATTGTGGGTTTCTATGTACAAAGGCATACTAATGGGTATTTAAACCCCTACTCACTACTATTTTGTTTCACACCTGACGAAGTGTTGCAGTGGCGCACGAAACACCTTCATCTTAGATCCCTTGTTGACCATACATTGCGAGACAAACGATTATCACTAGCGATTTATCCGCAATGAGTAACATATTTAGCATTACAAAGATATAGTGCATGTTTATATTCATTTGTTAATTGACTCAACATTTCACTCATTCAGTAAACATATGCATGTACTATAATTCTAAAAGAAATTGTAGGCATACCCCCAGTGGTGTAACTGACTTGTGTTATTTTGGCTAGTTTCTGGCACCTGCTGGAGGGGGAGTTGTCCCACGTGGTGGAGCTGCTGGTACCCTTAGTGCTGCACTGCTTCGCCCTGCCCTGTGGGGCTGACGTCATGTGGAGCCTGGTGGACAGCGAGATGGAGAGTGGCTCCTGGCAGACACGTTTCCAGGCAGGTCAGTCACATAAGGAGTCTTTAAGAAGCCTACTGCATCAAGCGAACTTGACTCATTGCTTTCTGTCAGATTTTCTTGCTTTGTGATCCCTGGTCCAATTAGGATGTTAAAGTATGCCATGGAACTGCAGAAGTCAAAAGGTTGAGGCTTAACCCTTAAAGGCTTTCACGCATCGTACGCAGGATATATCCCTAGCGCGATGCCATATTGCGTACGCCGTGCGTTCCGTGCAAAACGCACACTATGTGCATTGTTTCTCGGGCACTTGCACATTTACCCGCCTGGTTAGAATGCACGATCCTTACCGAAGCTAAACCTTCGGCCCTGATCGTGGCTAGCCATTTCGCTGCGTGCCGCATACATGCGTGAAGTTCACAAGTAAGCGGAGCAGGTAAATAGTGACGTCTCCCCACAGAATAGACGCGTGAAAGCCTTTAATGTTCCACATGCGGATTATTTTACCATTAAATACATATGAATCTTGTAGAGCACCATTTTTGTCATATAAGGTATCTAAAGTTTATGCATAGCCTGTCTATTGTTCGTACTGCAGACTGTATGGGAGTCATGTGACTTAGTATCTGAGCGGATAGAAGCCAGCCGGCATATATGCGGGCGCAGTACAGAATGGGTTAAAAACTGACTCTATGGGGATTATCTCAAATCACTATATAATCTCTTGGATAGGGGATTAAAGAGGATTATTGTCTACTTCATCCTTGGCAACGGCCATGTGAACAATTCTTTGTGGACAATTCCACAGGGTACACATACTGTATCAATATTGTCCTCTTGATTGGCAAAGCGAAGTGGTATCTACAAATACATTTTTGAATCAATTCCTTTAAAACATTCTTTTAGGGTTTTCTTCTCCATTTAGTCCTCTTGGCTTATTCATCATTTGTTTAGGTGCCAGGATCAACCTCCTTAAATAACAAGTTATGCCAATGTTCACCTAATGGTTCACTTGTAATATCCATATTCATGTGATATTATTCTGACTTTTTCAAAGGGCATCAAATGAAATACATGCTTCTCAAAAGTACATGAATAAAGCATTTTAAAGACAGCTCTTTTTTTGTCATTTGCACAATAATGCAGTGATCACCAATCAAGGTCCAATGCCCTGCAGATACTTTATGCACAGTTCAAAATGTGTTTATCTTTGCAGTTGAGAGGGTGACGGTCTTGTTGCGGTGTGTGGAGAAGAAGTCTCTGGGGAATAACTCTGTCATCATGGGATCCCTGGCTCATGCCTTCAGTGTGCTGATCATGGCCACAGAAGACATCTGCCCTGCTGTGTCTGCCAGGGCCATTGTCATGCTGGAGAGCATCCCAAAGAAAGTCATCAAGGTCAGATTTAGGCTGGTTTTAATTAAAAGAATAGTCCACACTAAAGTTGAGTTGGTTTCAATAAAAGCAGAAATATGAAAGAAACATATCAGTGAAGGTTTGATGACAATCTGTGAAAGGATTAGAAAGTTAAGTTCTTTTGACATGCGAGGTGCTCTCTCATATGTTGTGTGCTCTATGAATCAATGAATTGCTCTTTTTCTGTTTTTGATAAAGGAATAATTTTAATAGAGGTATGTTTGTAGAAATGTGTTTCATCACTACATGCCTGGTTCTAGACTCATTAACCAGACTCTCATTTGATGGTTCTTACTCTTCTAGGTCCTAGTAGGCTGTCTAGAGTTCCAGTGGGACTCTGTGCTAGAAGACCGGGTGCTAATCCTCTCTAAGCTGCGCCTGTTGCATCACTACATGCCCCTGGCCCCGGTGCTATGTTGGGAGTTCTTCATGAACCGCCTGGACACCCTGGCCTTAGAGGCTCAGGTGGACATGGAGCAGAACAAGGAGTTTCCCTTCCCTATGGGTGAGCTCACTGAGTCCCCTCCTCTCTTTTATTTCTAACTCTCACTTTCTCGTATCATCTATATTGCTTTTTTTTCTCTCTCTCCCGTCCTCTCTCATTATCTTTCTCTATCTCTCATGCTCTCCCTCTCTTTGTTTGCCTGTCTTTTTATTTCCCCATTCCTCTCTGTCCGTCTCTTTTTCTGTCTTGCTCTCTATCTGTCGTATCCATATATGTCTTTATTGGGGGTTTTCCTTCTCACTGATAGGGGAGCAATCTCATTCAATTGTGTATAGAATTTGGAAAGGGATTTTATATGTAGCTAAATGTTGAATGTAGCTTTGTGCTATTTATGTAAGATATGATCCCATGTATTAGGGGTCAGGGTATATAATGTTTGCGATAACTTTGACTGTAATGTTGGTTTACCAAGGGAAGAGCAAGGTCGCTATAATAACAGGTAATGACACTCTATATATATATATATCTCCCTCACCCTTGACAGACACCAGTCGATCCAGTGCAGGTTTGGGTGACCGCACTGAGATCTTCATGAACAAGCTGAACCGAGCACGACTAGCTCGCTCCCAGTCTGAGCTGTCCGGAACGATGAAACCCCGCGGCCTCTCCGCGGCCTTCAGCAAGAATAACAGCAAGGCTAGGAGCAAGTCCATGCCTACTGGTATCGGCTTTGCCCGCTTCAACTTCCCTCCCTGTGAGTACATGGAGATTTATTGGTTAATTACTTAACAAATGGAAATGATTATTGTTTGTTTAAAGAAATGTTAAGCATATACCCAGTAGTATTAAGGATAGCATGCTCCACCTGTAAATGAATGAAAAACCTATCATTTACAGGATAGAGCACGCTATCCTTACCACTACTAGGTGTATGCCTAATATTTCTTTATAAAAATCAAAATTATCCCAGAATGCCCTGTCACTAAAATCTAGCCAAATGGAAATAAATTCAGCAGATTCTAGCAAAACTATGAGCAAATGAGCAAATGCCTGCCTACTGGCATTGGCTTAGCCCACTTTGACTTACATCCTTGTGAGTAGAATAAGGTATTTTGACTGGTTACTGAGAAGGAGAGTGGAAATCCACACAAAGATTGATTGAATATATAACAAGGTGTTTCCAAGGTGGTTCATGAACCACGAGTCTCGCCTGATTTCGCAATCATTAAACAGTGTTTTTTTTCATTAAATATTTAAAATGGTGCCGAGATGACCTTTGACCTCATCATCCTCATCAACACACGTGGTATTATCCGAGGATCATTTGTACCAGGTTTTATCACAATTGATGCAGAAATAAAGAAACCAGAGCAAGTTTAACAAAAACTTTTAACATTTTTGTAACAGACCAACAGACTAACAGGAAAAGTCATTACTAGGTCTCTGCCGAACTTTGTTCAGGCGAGACAAAAATCATGTCCTCTCAGAGCTACATGAATGCCAGAAAATTATTGATTTCCACAGAGACGTAACAGTTCATGTTTTTATTCATACTTTAATGATAATCTGGTTATGTCAAACATATTTTGAATGACCTCACTAAAATTTTCATTGGAGCAGTGTTGTTATATATGAACTTGAATGATTTTGATTTCAACTACCTGTTTTTTCTGGTTCACTCCACAGCCGATCGGTCAACATACAGCAGACCAGCCAATTGTAGAGGAGACAACCTGTTGATTGGGGATGGCTTGTTGGTCAACTCGCTGTTCCAAGGTTTGTGCCTTAAGGCAAATCAGTTTGCCTCAATTCAAATGATGCAGTCGGGGAGAGTCCCTGTTGATTCGAGATTTAGCATTCAACATTCATTTCAAGATTCCCCTTCCTATATCTCCTTACCTTATAAATATCAATACAGCTGTACATACCCAAATGATCTTCAAGAACGAGACCATAATGATCACAAATGTATTGTTGTTATTTGTAAATACTGTAAGACATATCAGAATTTCATATATGTTCATACAGGGTACAATATTCACAATCCTTGCTTCTTTTTGGACCCCTCCACAAAAAAAATTATGTTTTATTGTACCTGAATTTACATCGTTTTTGTTTGTTTTTTTGTGAAAGAAATAAATTGAATTTCCTTTTGTTTTGCACATGAAATGAGTTTGAATGATGTTGATGCGGCTATGCGTAAACATTCATTGTTCATTCAAAACACATTGCATCTTCAAAAGAAATTTTGCGAAATTTGTGACTTTGCCCCATATTTGGGAATACTGCACATTCCATGATTGCAAAATCATAGCAAATGACACATCAATGCGAAGAGGAATAATCAAGCTTTCTAATGATACCCCAGTCAGGTACAATGATGAAGCAAGAAGCGATGTACTACCCGTCAAACCTAAGTTGCAGAACTTTTTTGAGGGGTTTATTCATCTGTGAGTTGGCACCCCTACTCCGACATTGTCTTTCTCCATTGCCAGATGGTCACTTGAAAGGAATGAAGGAGGAGACTGCCGAGCCTGTGCCAACCTTCACCATTGACCTGACCAACGCTGACAAGCAGACAGTCCACAAACTCATCTCTCTGCTTATGATTGTAAGTAGTCTTATAAATAGCTTCTGTTTTACCTGGGTCTGCATTTTACAGACTACTGAACAAAATATGTGTTGAATTATAACAAATCATTACCTTGGCTGTTCCAGTGTGAGAAGAATGTGTTGTTGAAATACATTGTTGCAAAATCATGATATCGTTGTGGGTGTTTTTTTTTGCAGTTCATGACTGGATCAAGCAGTATGGATGAGGATCAAGTGTCTGGGAGAGCAATGGTATGTTTTACTTCTCTTTCTCTCTCTTGTTATTCTCTTTATCTCTCTCTCTCTCTCTCTCTCTCTTTTTCTCTCTCACTCTCTTTCTCTCTATCATATAATTTAAATTATCCCAAATGATGATACCATATCAGCTATATGGAAATGTATGCATTACACCTTTTATTAAGCAAATACTTCTCACTATGTATGCATGTATTTCCTGTAATCCTTGATTAAAAAAGAGCGAAAAATATATGTGCAAGCTCAAGCCTAAAGTGTATAATCAAATACATTCCGTTTGTGTAACCAGTAAGTCTGTGAGCTGAAACAGTATTGCCAGTGAAGTCAGTGCGCTATGTGTTTTTCTTTCAACAGAACACAGTGCTGCGTCACCTGACTGTGTTGCTAGGCTACAACCAAGTCAGCAAGACCTTTAACCTTCCACCCCATCAGCTCAGAGAGTCTGCCGTCTTCTATGCCTTCATGGCTGGGTTACCCAAGGTAAAACAAGACAAGGCACACATTGTCTTTTGTCTTGTTCTTTACCTTTATCTTTATTTATTTGTCTTTTTTCCTGTCATTTTTTCATTTCTCTATATGTTTCACCTTCTCCTTGTCTTGCCTCTGTTTGTTATTTTCTCCCTTCCCCTTCTCTTTGTTTTATATTCTTTTCCACACACCCTTTCGCTTTCATCTGTCTTTTTTTAATTGTCTGTTTTAATTGATATGTCTCCGCCATGAAGTGGCCAGATGGCATTATTTTACTGGGTTGTCCTCCGTCAGGATCTCAACCAAATTTGATTAAACTTGATACAATTAATATATATAATAGGATAATAAACTGATTAGGTTTTGGGTAACATAGGTCAAAGGTTGTTGGTTGAGGTATAATCCATAAATTTATATGAGAAAAAAAGGAAACATACGTTGCATAATTTGTATTGATTCAATGTGTATTTGTATTATGTCTCCAAACCTGCTTCCAGATGCTTGACCACAATGTGAAGGTGGGTAACATGGTGCTACCTATGGTGTTGAGTCTGCTCCAGTATTGCCCCTCCCCACAGAAGAGCTCTCAGGACTCCAACCCTCCTGACTACTCCCTCTGGTTCCTGGAGCCACACTGCAGACACTCCTGGTTCATGTCACTCCTCATTGTGCTCTACAAGGTAGGTCTCCATGGCAGGGGTGTGATGACAGTGGTGGTGGTGGTGGTAGTGATTATGATTGTGGTAGTGGTGGTGGTGGTAATGATGATGGTGGTGGTGGTGGTGATGAGGGTTATTGTGGTAGTGGTGGTTGTGATGATTGTGGTAGTCATGGTAATGATGGTGGTGTTGGTGTTGCTGATTATTGTGGTAGTGGTGGTAATAATGGTGGTGGTAGTGATGGTAATGATGATTGTGGTGGTGGTGGTGATGATTGTGGTAGTCATGGTCATGATGGTGGTGGTGGTGGTGGTGGTGAAATGAGGGTTGTTGTGATAGTGGTGGTGGTGGTGGTGGTGGTGGTGGTGTTAATGATGATTGTGGTGGTGGTGGTGGTGGTGATATTAATTGTGGTAGTCATAGTAATGATGGTGGTGGTGGTGGTGGTGGTGGTGATGATGATTGTGTAAGTAGTGGTATTGATGGTGGTGGTGGTGGTGGAGGTGGTGGTGGTGGTGGTGGTGATGATTATGGTTATGATTGTTGTAGTGGTAGTAGTGATGGTGGCTGAGGTGGTGAGAGTGATGGCAATTGTAGAGATGGTGATGATAGTAATGGTAGAGATGGTGATAGTAGTGTTGATGGTGATAGTAGTCATAGTGATAGTGATACTAGTGGGAATGGTGATAATTTTGATAGTAAATTTGAGCATTATGATACTGTTAGGATTTTGCTATGCGATCAGTACTTCGTCACCATGTGATTTCTTTTCTTGCAGTACTCCATAGAGCAAGCAGAACTCAAGACCACTCTGAAAGCCTTGGTGCGCATCACCATGAATGTCCTGGAGTCTCAGCGGCACCTGTGTAAACCCAAGAGACCTGAGCCTCCGCAGCCAGAGGACATCTGGGGTGCCACGATGCCCAACAAGAACAGATCTGGTAGGGGTTACACACGGTCAGCATTTGTGATATTATAGTTAGAAGTACCTGCAGCGCATGTCAATATGGATGTTCTGAAAGCCTGGCTTGGCCAGTGTTAGTCCATTATAGTACAGTTACTATGAGAAATGCCAACATCAATGTTTTAATCAAAATTATGGTTATGGATTTGATGACATATGGACATGGGAATGTACTTGGCATTTTAAGAAAATGTTTGTGTTTGAGGTAAGGGGAATTGCAATAACCAAACCAAGCAGTTTTACCCATACACAATGAGGACATGATCAAACATGCCAAGATTTCAAAACTATTTACTTAAATCTCTCAGAATCCAGCTTGCCACGAGAGGATGACATCAGTGAGGAGCTTGCGTCGAACTCATCGGTAGGACCCAACACGCCCCTGCTCCCGTCCGTGACCACACCCGCCCCTACCACCACCCACTCTGCCATCAGGTCCTCCAACCCTACCGCCACCACCACCAGCGCCACCACCGGCAGCCTGGGTGACACCCTCGCCCCTGTCTCCCCCACCCCACGGGTGGAGTTCATCACCCCTGGCCAGGTCATCACCACCATCAGCAGCCCCACCCCGGTGGGTGGGGGTGGTGGAGGGGGCGTGAAGGGGGACCAGGGGGTGCGCACTGCAGTGCCCCAGCACCAGGAGCTGGAGCTGGAGCCTGAGATGCTGTTTGTGTCAGAGGATGAGGTCATTAATCTCTCCATGAACTCCTCAAGGAACTTCGTAGCCTCCACCATTCTGGAGGTGAGAACCGATGTGGTTTCTAGAACTCTTTTATTTGTGCCAGACAAAATACTGCTGCACGGAATTACATTGACATTAAGAATTGGAGGGAACGTTAGTAATCAAATTAAAAAATTGGGTCTTTAGTACAATAACACTGGTAAAATGCAACATTTCGATTTTTCATATCAAAGTATGATCTTTGTATTAAAAAATGACAATAATAATTGATAATCTCTTTGAGCATACATTGAAGGTAGGTGTATGATAAGTGTACTTCAAGAGTGATTTTTAACTCTTTTCTGCTCTTTGTCTCTTTACAGATATAATTTTGAAATTAAATTTTACATTTTAGAATTGTGTTCTTAAGTTGGCATTGATATTCACATATTGTTTTGTGTTTTGAGGGGGTCACAAGATTTGATTTGTAATTGTGAGATAAAATGTATGATTATGGGGGGGGGCAAAGGTTGGTATAACTGCATGGTTAGAATAAGCAACTGAGACTGTCTATGTACTCTGGTTGTAGGTGGAGGAGGAGGAGGAGGCGGAGAGGGAGCTGGAGACAGTAGAAGGCTTTGAGTTCATTGAACCTCTCCAGCCTCTGGACTCCATCATCGAGCCCATCCAGGCTACAGCCACGTTTGTAGCAGAGGAACCAGAGATGATGACAGCCACAGCCGCACAGGTAGGCAGTAAACTCTCTCTGTGCCAAATAACATACTGCATTATTAATGCAGTGTTCCCAGTCCATCACGGAAGTCAGGGAAAATGCTTTTACTTTTTTCCAGTCAGGGAAGTTTGATTGGCCCCAAAATTGAAAGTAGTCTGTCAGACTATGTTATATTTTGTTGCATATCAAAACAGCATCCATTGGATGACTGGCTGTGGTTGATCTATAGTGTAGCCTCTTTGACTGCAGTACAAGTAGCTGTAGTGCATGACCTAAATAAGGCCTCTAACTATTACAGTGTTTCAAACTGCAAATAGTTCACTGCAACAACATAGAAAACATGTGAAACTGGAAATGAGTTGAAATAATTACTATGGAAGTTAGACTTCATCAGGAAAAATCACAGCACAATCAGGGATTTGTTTTTTCTTGAAATGCTGGGAGCCCTGATCAAGGACTTTGTGCATGTACTGATGGTTCATATGCATGTGGTCTCTGCAGTTAATAAGTTCAATGCATTGTGAAGTCCACATTGGATACATAACAGAAGTTTGTAATATTCCCTCCAAATAAGGGTCTCTATGAAACTCATAAAAAAAATAAAAGAAACGAATGTTACAGTATAATTGTTTTGATTACACCCTCATTTTTATTTCATATTAGAAGGAAAAGTATCTGTGTATTGGCAGGTACGTCCATGTAGGGGAGTGGGTGGTAACAGAAGTGACTATTCAAAAGATACCATCCGGATCCCACCCCGCACTGAAAATTAAAAATAGCTTTTACTGTTCTAATGCTCAAAAGACCATTGACTTACTGCACATCATCATCCCAATGTTCATTCAGAGGCTACATGTGCTATGATGATATAAATGAATGTAATGATCTCATATCCATCTTGTTCTGCTCCTAGCTGGTGACAGAGCTAGAGACGGCCACGGTACAGAGCCTGACCCTGGAGCCACAGGTGGTCCAAGCTAACACCATCCAGACAGCCACCGTCACCGAGGCAAAGCCCAAGACACTCCACCCAAAGTTCCGTGCCAAGAAGGAGCGCAAGATGGGCGTGGCATCCATCATGTCCGCCACCACTCACCACCACCAGGGGGGCGAGAACTCGCCCTCCCTGGGAGGAGGGGAAGGGGTACAGTTTGACCTGCCGGGAGATTCCCCTGGAGGGAGGGGCAGGGGGGATAAGAGCAAGAAGCGCTCGCAGAAGCTGAAGGAGCAGGCACAGAAGTCTCCAGAGAAGAGGAGCAGCGTGTACTCGGCTGTCAGGCGCTATCATGAGGACAAGAACTTCATGGCCCTCACCAAGTGAGTCTCATTGGGCTGGCTTTGTACAGACAGGGTGTCCCATTTGCAAAAGCCATGAAACTCGACAGGAATCAGAAGTGAACCCTAACGATATCGTGGACGAAATCTTACAGTCATAGCCTCAGAAACCTTTTCAGGAAAAAGAAAATCTAGCAATGTTTACGTTCGAAACCTTGCAGTTGTAGTCTTACATCACATTCATACTGCCCATTCAATGCTCATCACGGGCATGCTCCCATTCAACACATGCACTGTGTTGCGCATAGTGGTCTCCGGTCTCTAGGCTATAGGTTATAAACTTCCTCAAAATCTAGCAATCGCTATCATATTGCCTAAAGTCAAGTTCCAGTTCTATCATTTCGAGGGAAGTTCTGATACATTATCTTCTTCCATTTCCCCTGTTTTTTCCAAAACATTGTTTCTTTGACCTGCAAAAGAGACACCCTGTCTTTAATCCTCTGAGTGCTAGATGAACTGTTGCTTTATCGGAATTGTGTGTATCACCTGTGACTAAAACCACATGTGGCACACCAAGAGTTTATTATGTCACCGTAGGAATCGTTGGGCCACCGCGCTATGTTAGTGGAGTATGGGGATCTAGCATACAGTGCAATAAATGGGTCAATATAACATAGCCTTTTTTATTGCCACCCCTGAGAGCAGGACATGAAATTAATCCTCTCAGTGTAGGAATCATTAGCCCCATGTGATATGTTAATGGGAGTACAGTGGGTCAGTAGATTGAAGTTCTTTTTTTGTTGTTTCTCGGTAAGGAAGAGATTAAATTTATTATGTACATACATGAACAAATATATAGAGGTAGGGAGACAGAAAGGAGAAGAGGGAGAGAGAAAGAGGTGCTCAGCAGAGAGAAACACCCATAGCTTAATTATTGCATATTACATGTTATACATAACAAAAGGTTATTCACACCCACTACCATAATCCTACTTCCAAGGTGTGCTGATTGTGGAGCTCTACTAGAGGAGTATGATGACGATACCATCTCCTTGGCGATCGTCGTCCTGTCAACGTTTGTTCACCGTGACCCCGAGCTTGCTGCCCCTCTACTGCTGGAGATGCTGCAGGTCGTTGGCAGGTATGTACATGAGATGGGCCCTTCTAACTCCTTGGCCCTGTTGCATAAAGCTAACCATTGATGGTAACTCTGACATCAATGGTAACTACCATGGAAACCTTGAATTTGATTGGCGGTTGAGTCATGTTGATGACAGAGTTACCATTAATAGTAAGTTTTATGCAACAGGGCCCTTCTCTGCCAGATTCCATATTGCTCCAATGGGATGGTGTGGATTACCAGTGCAAATATGCCTCATTGGGGCATAAAGAGTTACCCTACAATTTGTTTTTCCAAAGTTACCAAGATTGAGTAGCAAAGTAATGTTGTTACCTCCATTGTTATGCAGGTTTCGAATTGTAAATGACATGACTCATATCAGCACTATTTTGTCTGACCAGCTATTGTGTTGTTCTTTCAGCCAGAGTCACTGCTATGATCATAGATGCTTACTCTGCCTCCTTGCTATAGAGCCTGTTGGTTTTATTTTTTTCTAATCCCCTCAAAAAAAGTTCTGCAACTCAAGTTTGAGGGGTAATATATCACTTATTTCTTCATTCTAACACTTGCAAAACAAAGGGGAAACGTAACATTTTGCAACATTTTCTTTTTTTACCTTGCTGCAAATTTTAAAGGTCTATCCACTCCATGCACGTATGACATCAAACTTGGGTACTAGATTATTTTTCAGTTGTTCATGAAGGATCATGCTATCAAAGCAAAGCTTTCTAATGCTATTCTTGATTCTTTTCTTTTTTTTTCTTAAATTGCAGGATCGCCTCAGCTACATTTTATCCCTGGCAGAGTGAAAGGTGTGTATCTCTTTGGAAGGTCTTTATTATTTGATTATTAGAAATTCATGAACATTGTGAATTGTAAATTGTAAATTGTATTTATTTGGTCCATTTAAAGATATATATGGAAATTCATTTTGTTCACATGATAAAAAAATTGTAAAAAATATCTAACATTGAAAATACAAACAAACTCATTTTTACAGATTAATTGACAACATCATACATACAATGTACTACAACAGTGAAATCAAACATAAACCTTCCAAGTCAAACCAATGGGTTTACGTAAAATGATAAATAATGGCAGGTTTTACATAAAACAAACTGGTGTTATATCATACATACTATCGTGCAATAATCGTGATATTAATGTACAATTGAATTGAATAGTTATCGTAAAGTGAAATATTGATTAGGTCCCTTTGAAATAATGAAATGCATTGATACACCGTTACAAATATTCCAAGTGAACTCGGCATAACTAAGGAAGTAGTATTATAATTGCACTTATTGGGCAAATTGTCACTAAGTTTATTACATTTGATAATATGACTAGAATGGTATAGACTACATGAGGTCATGAACATCATTAACGTAATTGATAGTGATATGATCTCATTATTTTTCCATGAATTATACAACACTGAAATTATCAGATTCGCTGACCTGGTAACGATAGATTGGATACATGTATATATATATATATATATATATATTTGTATTCAGAAATGTTTTTATTGTAAGCCCATTGTTTTCTTCTATCTCTTCAGAATCTAAAATATACCACATACCATCGTGAATTCATGGTATAACAACAACATGAAAGGAATCTTTTTGAAGATGTGTGTATACTGGTAAATAAAATTATTTCTTTATGAGAAACACAATTTTCTGTTCATCAAAAGTCATCGATACCAATTTCATATTGTGCAAGATTATTATTGTGGACATAAAATTGATTCATATACTGCATGTCTGTTGTGAAAAAGTAGAATCTAGCAAATCTCTGTATTTTGCTGTGGTACCCCCTAGTCTCGGGAGTCCCCCTGGTCACTGCTGTACTGTAGCCAAGCAGTTCCTGCGCTGCACTCTACACCAGCTGGCACCCAACGGGGTCTTCCCTCAGCTCTTCCTCAGCAAGATAGAAGGTAGGAATCGACTTTTCTTATCTCTAAAAAAAATATTGTTGAATTAATTCAACAAATTGTCATTGCATTTGTTTTTGTTTTACACAAAATAATTTTGAGACCAAAGGTTTGCATCTTTGTTGATGTAAATGTTAACAATTGTCCTTGGTCTCGTGCAATTGAGGTGTTCGAAGCATTCAGAGAAAATTACTGTGTAATATTGAAACATCAATTAATCGCTATCAAAGTGCAGTCAGGTCACATTCTCTCATCCCTCCCCATTCCCCCCCCCCCCCATCCCCCCACTCTAAGTGAATGTATTATCCTGTCTAGATATGGATGAATAAATCAATCCACTACTTTTGTTGTTTTAGATCAATCCTTCCTGCCCACAATGGCGTCTGCATTACAGGACTTCAACGAGCTCAACCCAACTGATGCTATCACCCGGCTGCTAGAGGTGAGTGAGGGGAGGACGATTGATGAGGTTGTCTGTGGAAAAAGAAGAATAACTAGAAGTTTCACAAGAAGTTGCACAAGAAGTTGCAGTTTAAGAAGGAGCGATAGTTGCAGTAGCTGAAGCAGCATTTGCAGTCCTAGTAGTATTACATTGTAGTAGCAGTAGTAGTAGCAGTAGTAGTGGTAGTAGTAGTAGTAGTAGTAGTAGAAATAGCTATCATTACACAGCCATAATTATAGTTGCAGTCATAGTAGTAGTAGATGCAGCAGTAGATGCAGTAGTAGAAGTAGAAGAAGTAGTAGAAGCAGAAGTAGTAGTTGCAATAGAAATTGTTGTAGCAGTAATAGTAGTAGTAGTAGTAGTAGTAGTAGTAGTAATAGGAGGAGGAGGAGGAGTAGTAGCAGTAGTAGCATTAGTTGTAGTAGTAGTAGTGGTAGTAATGATAGTTCATACAGTATGGTGGTCATGAATAAATAATGAATATCATATTGTTGTTTCTACCACTCCTACCTTTTCTCATGGCACCCTATTCCTGCCCCGCCCCACTCCACCCCACCACAGGGCCTGAACGACCGTCGTAACCTGCCCCCTCTGCGGACCATGCTGGTGCTGATGAACCTAGCAGACTACATGGATGCCCTGCCAATAGAGGGCAGCACAGCCTGGGGGAATCTCATCCCTCTCTTTGACACCTTCTTCAGGAAGCTCATTACCTCCATGCCAGAGAATGTGAGTCACACAAATCCTTGCTTGCTGCTGAGACACTTTTGTGCACATAATGCATCAATATATTTAACTTTTTGTGTGACACATGTGTATTTGACTTATTTGACTTATGTGCATAGGATGGTGTGTCCCTTTGCTCTCATATGGGTCATCATTCTCTGTTGAGGAAAACCTGAAACAAATCACAAAGAGGAGAAGGTGATCTACTGCTTGCTAATACCTCACCACATTGGGAAGACATTGATTACGTGTCCACTAGTAAAGTAGGTCACTTCTCTTACGAGCACATAACCATGTGTATTTATCCACAAGAAAGACACATCAATCCCGTAGTGCTGCACTTTTAATGGACACTTATAATACATTTGATTTAAGGTATCATATCCGTAAATGAGAATGGTTCAGGCCCTGTCTTATGTACAGAGTTATGATTGATATCAACCAATAGTCAAGCTGTGACCAATAGCAATTCTTTATAAGATGGAACCTGAACCATATTTTCTTTCTCATCTTTAATTTCTCATCCACTTTTCTTGCCTTAGTGTGATGTGAACGACCTGTTCCGGATCTTTGAGGTGCTGCTGCGCTCCCCTGCCACCAAGAGCCTGCCCTCGTTGCTGGAGCCCATGGGCAAGCTAGTCAGTTTCGCCATCCAGAAGGCCCGCTTCAAGCTCACACACCTCCTGGAGATCTGCACTCTCTGCAATAGGATCTTCACCAAGGTTAGTCTCTTGAGTGATGCCTCAGTTTGATGTTGCAGAAAATAGAGAAAACACATTGAAAATAATCACCTTGCAATGTTAGTGCCTTTTGAATGCCATTGTTGTTGAAAAAGAGGAGTAAATTCAATTCAATGTTATTCAATGCAATGTTAGTGTTCTTAGAATGCACTTGATGTTGCAGAAAAGAAAATCAGTCAATCCACCTTAAGTCAATGTAATGTAAGTATGCTTTGAATTACTTTGACGTTGCAGGAGAGAGAGAAGCAGTAAATTGAATTCAAATCAATTAAATGTTAGTGTACTTTGAATGCCCTTAATGTTGTAGGAGAGAGAGAGGGAGAGAAAACACATGGAAAACAATAACCTTGCTATGTTAGCATACTGAATGCCCTTGATGTTTCAGGAGAGAGAGAAGCAGTCGTTTGCCCGGGTGGTCTCTCTGGAGCTGGTCCAGGCTCTCAAGTTCAAGGTCAACCTCCCAGACATCAACCTCATCCAGCTGGTCCAGTTTGTTGTCATGGACGCTGGCGGCAAGATGAGCGACTTTGGTCACATGGAAGCAGACATCAGCGTGGAGATGGCCATGGTCAGTGTGCATCTTGTTTGGTTTTTATTTGATTTATTCATTTTCTACTCAATTTCCAATGCTTTAAACAAGAATACAATAGCAAATACATGTGGCAATCAAGAACAATAATGAGAGGAATACATACAAAGAGATATATGTTATCCATATTAATGGAATGAAAAGTGCATGTTAAGCCCATCATAAAATGCATCATACAAACTATTTTGTATGATGCTTATATTATACTTGTACATGTTCATGTTTTGCCAGAATTGTGCATCTCTCAGTTTGTAATTTAACCCTTTATTAAATGTTAAGACCAGCACTCACAGCCTAAAATGGGATTATTTGGCGCTACCTAGCCACTGTACCTGTGTACTGTGCATGTGAGCATTATTGATAAACAAAGGGGTGAATAATTGCTCATAGCTGGTTGCTTGCAAGCATTGCCATTGTGTGTCCACTAGAGATATTGCATGGTTTTTAAAATGTGCCAACAGTGCACGCAATTTATACTGTGGTATAAAAATTTCCCTCAGAGATGTGAATCCCATGTTGGGTACAATCCTTCCTAAACAACAATTCTCCAATGAAGTTGCACAAATATGATACTTATTAGCAGTTCAGCAATTGGAATACTAATTGTACACATTGCACAGGGGCATTCAAATATAATGAAAATATAATGAAAAATAATTTAAAATAGAGTTACAAAGAGCTAACATCGGTATGTTTCTGGGGACCGGGTGGACCTAATTTTTGTTTTTGAGAAGTAAGCGTAGGAACCAGGTATAACCGGTTCCAGTATTAAGTAGGTAATCAAGGCAATTTTGATCTTATGGTGATCACAATGATTAGAATACTGGTCAGTCCTATTGGATATTTACAGTATAGATATAGCTCTTTTGAAATCGTGCAATGTGCTAATACATGTATTAGTACCGGTATCTCACTTTCTTTGGATTATTCTTGTTGACTAGAATTCCACCGGTGCCACTGATTGCATGAGGCAGTACATCAGCGATGCCATTGAGTACATTGGAGATCTCCACACACTCACCAAAGTCAAGGTAAGACACTTCTTTTTTTTCTTTTTTTTTTGTAAGACACTTCTTTTTTTTTTAGACCTTTTTTAACATATGTCTCTAGGATAACATCTTACTCCCTATCACATTAACATTTTTTTGTTTTTTTAGTTCTTCTGCATGTAAATGTTTGTGTTGTTTATGGTTCAACAATAAAAACAATGTGATACCAGTGCAAAAAACAAAAACATTGTTGGGAGAACAAAGACAGATTTTTTATGCAAAATCTTTGCTGCATGCATACAGTTTGAAGCAAGTGTTTGATCATTTAGAAATTGATCTTGCTTGAGAGCGATTGGTAATTGGTATGCATACAGATTCCAGCAAATGGCTAGCAAAAGTGATTTTTCCAGACCACACCTAGGAAAAAGGCATCCCATAATGCAACACTCGGTGAGCCTGGAAGTATTTCGCAGTCGCACCCCTTTTGGTCTTGCGTATTAGGATATGAGATCGAAAGTGGGTAAATGAAAGTGGATAACTGCACAAAAAGTCACTGCACAGTCCCTTAACAGTGCATTATTTGAGGACTTGTCCTTACATTCAGTATGGAGAATTGCTATTATTTGTGCATATGGGCCATTATCTTGATTTTGATTCTTGCAGAACAACCTGCGAGGCGGGTCTCAGAACCTGAACGAGGATACCCTTGGCAGCCAGCTGAAGGCAGGCATCGCTCAGATCGTGGCTCTAGAGTTCACCAAGGCCAGCACCAGAGAGGGCACCAAAGCCATCCAGAGGTACCTGCCCTGGCTCTACCATCCGCCGTCCGCTGTCCAGCAGGGGTCAGTATCCATGCTAGACAGTCAAGTTTACTCCATCAAATCAGGCAGAATATATTTCCTTCCACAGCATAATACTTATACTCTATCTTATACTCTATTATATTCTATTAGGTGTTGGGATGCATTCTCCAAAAAGTGACCAGTGTATGTGTAATATTGTAATATAAGTGCATTTTTTAAGTGCATCTGATTTGAATGTTATGTTATAATGAAAATAAAACTGATATGGACAAAATCATAAAAGCAATGTGCTTGCTGGAGATGAATTATCTGCAGTTAAAATGATAACAAAGTGAAGTCCTTTTCTGAATTAGTGCATATTTTCCAATATCTTTTCATGAATGTATGCATAAACTTGCTTCCAGACTGTTCAACATTTTGATCCAAACTGTCACAATTATTTGTTAGTGTCTAAGATTTGTTTTTCCATGTGCAATTTGGTTACTGTAGGTTTGCCATTGGTAAACAGGATTATAAATTTATCTTGGGTTTGTAACATCAAAGCCAAAATATTTGAATTATTCCATTTAGTGGGGCAGCTCTTAGTAGGATCTTCATTTCTCGCTCTCCATCTTAACATTTTACTTCTTGAAAGTGGGTATCATTTCTTTATTGTATGTTAAATTATGATGAAGAGAGAAATAAATTGAAACTAAATTGAGCTGTTTTATATCACATCGTGTGTGGGTCTAGTATTAACAGGTGTTATTCTCATCATCTAGTGATATGCACTGTAAAGCAGAACTTGACTTAACCTACATACCTGCTCCTCTCTCTCCCGGCCAGGCCCAAGGAGTTCATTGACTGCATCGCCCATGTCCGTCTGCTTTCCTGGCTGCTGCTGGGGTCATTGACCCATGCCGCCCTGTGCCCGCCCTCCTTCACCAACAGTGGCTTGATCAGCCAGCCCATCCCGCTGGACGCTGGCAACCACATCGCTGACCACATCCAGGTCATCCTGGCGGGCTTCGCTGAGCAGTCTAAGGCCTCTGTGCTACACATGTCCTCCCTCTTCCACGCATTCATTCTCTGCCAGGTATAGCTTCCTTGTTTTCATTTTAAAACTTGTCAACATCAACTTGATACATTGATAGCCGATTCTTGCCTGGTGAGATATATACAATGAGTTTCACGGCACCCCATGTGGTACTCCGTAAAAAGACTATTAGGTGATTCTTTTGAAATGTCTTTGAAAAGAGCTGCTAAGAGAGTGAGTGGGAAAAGGAAGAGACAGAGAGAAAGAGAAAAAGATCTCAAGTCAATGGGCCTGGTAAGGATAGGACAGGTAATGAAAAAGAGCAGGCTGAGATGGTATGGTCATGTGGCTAGGAGAGAAGAGACCCACTGGCTCCAGAGAATATTCAATTTAACAGTTGTTGGGAGGAATCCATGTGGGATACCTCACAAGACATGGGACGAAAAAATCAAAGCAGACAGAAAAGTGTTGAACATTACCTACATTGACCCAAATGGCAGGACAGTATGGAGGAGAGCCATCAAGGAAATAAATTTGTCCAACCGAACATAGTTAGAAAAACGGACTTTAAACATTGACTATGAGATAAAGAAGAGAGGGTGAGTATTCTTGTGGAGAGTTCAGCTCATGTAAAGAGCATTTATCAATGATTCTAGCACAAGAAGTGACATGAGAGTTGGTAAACCACTTCCTGTTTCTTCTCCTGTGTATAGTTCTGGACCATGTACTGTGAGCAGATGGCGTCTCAGTGCACACCCAACTCAGACCAGCACACCACGGCCACCTTTAGCATCATGGACTTCTGGAGCAGGGTCACACCAGGCGTCCTGCAGCTCCTCTCACACTCTAAAGTGGTCAGTTACAGCTGCACTGCTTCTTTCATCGATTCAGATTTTCTATATGTTATCTCTATGTACATATCCTCTCTCATTCATGAGTGATGAGTTGTTACAATAAAAATCTACCTGCACTTTTTCTTTCATTGATTCTGAATCTATATCTTCATGCTATCTCCAGGTCCGTGTCCTCTCACACTCATAAGTGATGAGTTTAACAAGGAAAATCCAGCTGCACTTCTTCTTTCATTTATTCTTGAGGCCACCATAGAAAACACAATCCAATCAGTTGTATGGCTATATGACTGGCTGAATCGCAGGACCCGTAATAGGATTTTGTTTGTGCATGAACGTAATGTCACATTTCCAGTCATAAGTCGTTACTACTGCAGAATCGTGGTCAAACTGTGTCATCCCTATATCTTCCATGTTCTCTCTTTTAGTCTATATACTTGTGTGCCTCTCTCTCTCCCTCTCATTTGTCTCTCTCTGTCTGCTTCCCTCTTTTTCTCTTAACTCCTTCCCTTTTCTCATTGTTTTCTTCTGTCTTTCTGTTCCTCTTTCTTTCACCTATACTGTCCTATACTTGGATGCGAGCAGAAATCACTAAAAACCCTCATTCTGTTTCTCATTGTGACCTGCTGTATAGTTGGCTGACATGGTCAACCTCCATTTCCTTGGTCTGATGGAGGCTCTTCAAGAGTGCAACTCATCCGTCTTAGCCAAGGTAAGCCCACCGGTAGCTCACCTCACTAGTATACAGGTATTGACTGCTACGATGCATATGGTTAAGATTACGTGCCCGAGGTGATCACAAAAACATTCCGTGACCAGAGGCACTGCCGAGAGTCAAGGTGGCATCCTCTTCCTTTCTGATATGAAAGCTGCATTTACTCTTGACATTTCAAATTAATATAAAGACAACAGCCTCTATTAGCAGGGGGTCTTTGTGTGCAAGTTGAATTGCATATGAATGTTTTCATGTCATTGCAGGTAATCATCAGTGCAAGTTGTACTGTTAACTCTAACAAGCAGGCAACAGTGTCTGCACCATATCTATTGCAATATTCATTCATTGTATCTCTCTCTCCCTTTCTTGGCCGTCCATCTTTGCAGCTGTTCCCCATGTGGTCTCCCATTCTCTTCAGTTATCCATCCAAGGTAAGTCAAACATGCCATTGCTCCTCTCTTTAACTCTTTGTGACAGATAAACTGCTGATCTCTGGAATTTGTATGTATTACCTGTAAACAAAGGCATGTGTGTCACTTTAGCAGGTCAAAATATAGAGTAAAAAAGAATAAAAGTTAAGAATGTGTGAGGTGATATATTGACTGCTACATTACAAAGTGGTTTTAGGTCAGGGCATCTAATAATATCGTCTTGTTTTCTGCAGACACAACTTTCCTTTTTAAATCACAGTCTGAGCACCTCTAACAAGCTTAATGATGTGTACAAGGACATTCTATTTTCTTTGTCTTTAACGATTAAATCATTTGGATAAAATGAAGATGGTTATCAAACCTGACCTTCATTTGTATATGAAATAGAGGCCAAGGCATAACTCAAAGGAGTATGTTGTGTAGAAATTATTTAAATGCTTTATTTCTCTTTACACTGACATTTCACAAACATAATTTTGTAAAGTTTTATAAAGGAATACACAACCTTTAATCCTTTTTGTTATGTTGCCACATGTAGCTCCCTCAGGAATTAAAAGCACTAGGTCCAATCACCTGGTCATAAATTTTCATGGATTATAGACATCGAATTTCATATAACTTATAAAGTAAATATATTTTAATGATATCAATAAAGCATCAATTAACATAGATAAATTGCTAAGGGTATGGTATTTTGGCAAGGTTTTGTGGCAAGGTCCTTGTCAGTTATTTAGAATACAAGGATTTAAACTAAATGTAGTACAGCAGTAGATCAATGCAAGGAGATAGACTGATGGGATCAGAGGTCAAATTCCTCAGAGGTTGAAGAGCAATGAACTTTGGCAAAAAATTGCAAATTTAATCCAATTTCAACCAAAGGTACAATATTTCTGAGGATAGAACATTCTCAATTCATACCAATTGATGCTAACATACAGGCGGAGGTATATTTGTGCATCTTTATGACTGCATGGCAGTCAAAATTCTAGTTGATAGTTGGTAATGGCTTGCTTGCAAGGACTTTATGATGTTTAATTTTCTGCTGTGTCCCTCATCACCCCTCCTCCTGGAATGGTAGCTCCCGGGCAGTCTGCAGGTGCGACTGCAGAACTGTGAGAACTTCCCGCCGCCGAGCCTGATGAAAGGAGAAGTCACCTCCTACCACTCTACCAGCTTGCTCAAGTGGCTCAAGAGACTGCAGTTTAAGATGGGTCAAATTGAGATGCAGTCTTCTGCTGTCAACCAGTTCTACACTGTCTAGCATTGGACAATACTAGAGTTTAGATAATGGGATGGGCCAGATTGAGATGCAGTTCTCCACTGACAACTAGTTTTACACTGTCTAGCATTGGACAAGAAGATAGGGCAATATATGTACTAGAGTTTAGATAATGGGATGGGCCAGATTAAGATGCAGTCGCTGACAACTAGTTTTACACCGTCTAGCATCGGACAAGAACAAAGGGCTATGCTGGTGTTGAGATGATAACAGGGAAACCCCACGCCCTACCACCCACCCCAAATCTGGCCAGATTGATATGTAGTCCTCAGCTGTTAACCAGTTCTACACTATCTAGCATTGGACAAGGAGATGGGGCAATGCTAGTGTTGAGATAGCATTGGACACGATGATAGGCCAATACTGGTGGTTAGATAATGGGACCCCATGCTCTACCACCCATCCCAAATCTCACCAGATTGAGATGCAGTCCTCAGCTGTCAACCATTTCTACATCATCTACAATTGAATCAAAAGATTGGCCAATGCCTGTGTCAAATAACAGGCGAGCCCAATTCCACACGTTCAACCAAACTCTGAATTAGGACCCACATGTTTTCTTTATTCGATACCATCAGAAAACTTAAGGTGAATCATGTAATCATGATTCTGTGTATCTAGTTTAACATAAGGATGAATACTTTGGTTAGTATCATCACTGTGCTGTCTGTTTGTGTGTAAGGGATGTTGAACTGTTATATCATGCTGATTATCTCACCCTTATTACAGTGTTTGACATGCTTTGGTGCTGTAAATAGCAATGGCTTCCCTGATGGTGTCTAATATGAGTCCCAACATTGCACAAATGCTGAATGGAACATTGTTATGGATTTTGTTGAAATAAATATTCATGTCTAGGTTGAGTGAAAGTATACTCCATGTGTTATCCTACATGCATTTTAAAAATATTGCACCAAATTCATCTATGAAGTATTTGTATGGATTAATGCTTTAAAGGCTTTGCAATGATTGGGATTTGTTTTTAAGTATAAAGGGAATGAAAGTCACCCTCTTCCTGGAAGAGTTTTGTTCAGTTATAAAATACTGGAAAGGAAGAGTTGGAAAAGTATTATGTATGATATGAAATAATTGTATTGAATTTTATCCAAATATATCTTGATACAATTTCTTTTTATTCTTTTCCTTTTGTAATAGTGGTATAATAAACATGTTTTGTCAAATGTTCAAGTCTATGTTTTAACCTGTTTCCCTCACCTTGCCTGGCACCTTGCTGAATGTAATATTTTATGTTTGTTGTAGTTTCAAGAAGATCATAATTGTTATGTAATCTGATATGTGTATTTTGTTATTTGGTTATACATAGTGTAGTAACCATACCTAGAGATGTATATGAAGAGTTAGAGTGATTATTTCTTTAGATATAACATGCATTGCATTATACAACAAATGAACTTGCTTACATGTATATTTCACCGTGTAAATGAAATGAATGAAAACACATCTATACTTGTCGAGTAATAGTTTTAACTTTTGTAATTAATTGATCATAATTGTTATGTAATCTGATATGTGCATTTTGTCATTTGGTTGTACATATTGTAGTAATTTAGATATAACATGCATTGCATTATATAACAAATTAACTTGCTTAAATGTATATTTCACTGTGTAAATGTAATGAATGAAAACACATCTATACTTGTCTAGTAATAGTTTTAACTTAAACTATTAATAATTGATCATGTAAAATATTGGTGTGTGTGTGTGTGTGTGTGTGTGTGTGTATGAATGATACTTAAGTAAATATGTACAGTGTTTGTTAATTTGTCCATGCACCTTGTTTATATTCTCACTTCTTGTTTTCAAGATGTAAAACTTGTCATTACTAGTATATGTGAACTCCTTCCTTACTACTATTGTTATAGAACTGAACTCAGAAATATTTTTCCATTTTATGTGGTGATTTTCCTCCAAATATGTATTCATCCATCGACGATAAGATTAAGATAAACCCCTTCTTTCTTTCTTTTATTCATTCATGGCTCAAACTGGCCACATATACTTCTTCGTTGACTTCAAAATTGATAAAACTCTTAAAACAAGACATTGTGGCAACATAAGCCAAATCAATCATTTCGTCAAAGGAGTGGCAATTTCAGGGGATAGAGAAGAATTGTGAAATTTGAGGATTTTAAGGAATTTGGAGATTTACCCAAAGTAACTGAAAGTGTGATATTTACTCTGTGGCACTTTATGGAATTGTCTTATGAAATCGTCAGGCAATTTTGCTTCATCAGCCTATCTGATCAAAATAATTGTGATAGCTCTGTGTCGAAAGTTCAAGCAGGTTATATGTTTGGTGTTGTCCTGTCCCTGATGCTGTTCAATTACCATCGGTGTAAATATGCACTGGAGGAAAGGACACACAGAACTTAACTTCATGGTACTTCAATTTAAAAATCAACATATAGCAGACTTTGTACATATTCAGAGTAATACAGAAAAAGGACGAGGAGAGCGTACATGTATTTAAATTTTGCGTTCTTTCACCCAAAAAGATTACAAAGGGAGAAAAGAGCAAAATATGACAAGCATTTAGTCTCATGTGGCAATGGATTCAGCAACATCCATGTCTTGTTTTTGTCGCTTGTGATTGCTGAAGCGTTTCATGACTTATTACACAGTCTGCTGAAAATCCTGTCCTATATATGTTTCCAATGTCATCCCGCATAGCACAAACATGCAGACTTGGTGCCAATTATATGAGAACCAAGGCAGTAATTTATTACATCACAGATTTCTCTATACACAGTGAGTGATGATGTCATTTATGGCGGCAGATGATACATAAAATGTCAGTGAACATGATGTCCCGCTTGGCTGGCGTAGCCCAAAATTGCCGCATCCCAGATTTTTATTGCAGTTTCCACCACCACAACTGCTATGCTACAGTGACTCTCGGCTATGGGCGTTTAATACGCAGCAGTATGCATTGTGTTCATTTGCTGTTCAGTTCATCATGTTGTGAAGCGTTGTCAAATCCGGAGTACAAAATGTCTTCATATTTTCATTTTATGTGCATCTCAGGAGAGGTTTCTCATGCTTTTATTCTTAAAAAATAAATTATATATTTTAAAAAGTATTGATCGAATATTACAGACATAGACATAACAAAAAGTATTCTGTCATGCGATCTTCTAGATGTGTTTGTGAAGAACATGTCATACACATGTACTACTATTATGTGAACAAATATTTATGAGCCCTTATGTGTGCCAGGCAAAATGCTCTTTGCAGTTTGTGTGTTTTACATGACGGAAAATACACAAATGGCACATAAAAGAGCTAAATACTAGCATAATGATAGAGACTAAAATTATTCAATAAAATCTACAGCAGTGAATTATATGGGACAATCTCCTCATGAGACTTCAAACTATCCAATCCTTCCAGAGATGACATGACTTAAGCACATGTGAGTAGAGAATCAAGTGAATAATTGATGTAGGCAGTTTAGTCCGTCATTTCTGGGGGGTTTTCACGGTGGTGTGCTCTCCAGAAAATTACCCAGCAATACTGTGCGAGGGTGAATCCATCATGGCTGAATAACATGTCATGTTCTGACTACATTCTGGATATGCTTGAGCGGCCAAGGGGAGTGTTAGAACTAGGTAGAACTGGGTCAGGTTGTGAAGGAAAAAATCTTGTGGCCCAATTAAGATGAGTCACTCTGCACTCGATATAAAAGTTAATATTGACCAGGATGAATCATATGAACATATGAAAGTTCTTTCTTGTATCATTCTAAATGTTTAAAAATACATAAGAACGGTTTATATGATGATGTCATAGATGTACATTGAAGGGGAATATAGATTACTGCTGGTATTAACTTCAGCTTAAACCTACATTATATTTCACTTGTTCAAATGATGTCTGCACCTAATGTATCATATCATTTTTTATTTTGCACACCCCCTCTCTGTCTCTCTTTCCTTCCCTCTTCATATATTCACATTGCAATGCCAATGTTTCCTTGTTTTCTCTCACCTTTTTATGTATTTTATCTATATTGTCCCTAGTAACATATTCATATATTTATTCCATGTTGATTGTGATGTGAATCATTTTAGGCCATGATATTTCTTTTTCTCACCATATGGAAGCTAAGCAAGCTATCCCTTTGTATTACTTAAATAAATGCCTAAAACTAACCCTTATCTACTGTGTTTTTGTAATGTTTTCTTGTCTTTCTCATCTTTTGTTATAATTTTCATGTATTTTGATTTTGTGGACATCACATTTTATAAGAATGAATGACAGATATCTGAACAAACGCATCAAAATATTTACATATTTTGAAAGTCTGTGTGTCTATTTGTGTGACATTGTAAAAAGCAGCCATTACCCATACTGAATCAACATCTGCTTCACAATATTTCAATTCATTTCATTTATTTAACCATTATAAAAACGAAACAGCAAAAATGCAAAATATTTACAAACAGGAGTTATATTACCTCTGACCTTAAAATTTCACAGTTGGTATTCCAAAGATACCTGCTAAATATGTACAAACTTTCATGAAGTTTGCAGATGTTTGTTAAAGGGATGGGCCACTTTAAAACAAATCTTAGTCCACATGCCATATGCTGTTTCCTGAGATATGATCTTATGTGAGCTCATACAAACATGTGTTGCAAACCAGTCAGAATGTGAATTCGCATGTGTTTACTATTCCTTTTTTAATTATTAAATCATTCTGTTCGTTTTGCTCTTTTTGTGTCACTTGTGCCCTTTTTTCACAAGTACATAATATATCACAAATCTCATAGAGTAACAGTTTGTCTCACACACATAAAAGGGTAACTAGCTCAGCTCAACACGCCAGGCGTCCATAATTCAAGGTTCACTATTGTTAAACATTTACGACCGAGAGTATACCAAATATTAACATTAACATCCGCAGTTAGTCATTAAAACAACGGTTATCAACTCCTTTAGGCCTATATAATCTATTTTTAATACAGGCGGTGCGCATAGTGGGTATGCATAGTAGCTAGGTGAGATCGGGGCAAATACGGACATAACATTTCAAACTTCCGTGTTAGCTCAATGAGTAGTCCCATCATCAAATAGATATCGTATAATGTAGTTATGCGGTATACCCTCATTATGGCATAGATAAAGGCAAACAGCGTTAATTCTTTTTTAAGTTTAAAAAGTATTGTCATAGATATCCGCTATTCCCCGACATACTGACATGTGGTGAGGTAATTAAATACGGATGGAGGATAAGGTCGACTGTTTCGAGCCTTGCCTAATTAAACTACCCCCTCACAACGCTTAAGCAATCGAAGCAGGCACTATAACTATTCCGCACATAGTTATCTTATGTTGATTTCAGTGAAGTTTCTTAGTCCAAACCTATATGCATTGAGAAGAGTACTAATTATGTACAATAGGTTTATTGTTTGATCTGGATATTATACAGTCGTGAAACGTCACTCCATCCACTTGTACAAGTTTAAGCTAAACCTCCTGTACCTATTTCACTCGTTAATGAGAAGATATCGGACTGATTTGAATTACTAAATTGTTAATTCAGCTTAGCTTTCTTTCAATAAAACCAAACACGTACAAGCCATTTGAAAATAAATAACACATAGCGCAAGGTCGGTGGAACACGTTAATCCTGTATTGGAAAGTAACTTACCAATCTTTTAGACAGTTAAGGAATTACCGTTTGTGTCATTGTGCTTATAATGAGAAGAGCAGTAATAAGTAAAGCTCAGTTTTACATTTTGTTAGAAAATACAACCCGTGCAATCATTATCATAAGCAGTGTCACCCTTTTTTTATGGGCGTTTAGGGACAATGATATATTCACCCTGTTATTTTAGATACAGCCTAGACAACTAATTAATAACAATTAACACTGCATTTTTGTACTAAACAATGGATCACACTGAATAAAACTTTGTTGCAAAAATTACTGTAAATCTAACCCCCTGATAGCAATGAATAGGTCAACTGAAAACTATACACACAATTTTGGGGTAGAAATAACATTTTGTCTAATAAGTTATCATTAAATGACGGAAATAAATACATTTTCTGGAACTTGCAGAGCATCGTGCAGAGCATCTCAGCCAGGATAGAGCTAGAACGACAGCCAGCCGCTATCGCGATAGTCCTAAAACAGGCCTGTCCAGTATTACCTGGTCCGTATTTTGCCCTGCTCTCCCCTACTTATGTAGGCATAGACCACTCTGAGAGAAAATTTGGAAAGTTTCCCTCAGAAATATAAAGCTTTTCTTGAAGCATTGTAGGCCTAAATAGATGTGGCCACAGAAGGTTTGCATTCATCCTCAATTAGAAGTTTGACACTGCTTTCCATGTCCATAAAGTCATATGGGCATCGAGCCTGTCTTAGATTGTTGTGCCTACGTGGATTGTGGAAAAGTTTCCCTATAGCCTATAAAAAAAACTCTCATAACTCTCCCCCAAATCAGATTTGTATTTGTATGATGAATTGCTTGTCCGTCAATGTTCATACATGTACGTGTTTTTGTTTAATACTTCCTTACCCCCCCCCCCCCCCCACACACACACACACATATCATTTCACTAACAGTGCTAAGAGACTATATAACAAATAAACACCAAGTGAACCTGTCCGCGTATATATAGATTTAAAACAAGATTTATGAAATTTCTTTCTGTCAACATAATAACTTACAATAAAAAAGGGGGAGTCGTGTATATATAGTGTCTGTAGTCTACGTCTATAAATCACCATAAAACATAATTGAGCATTAACATTTACAGCTGAAGGAAATTAAATTAACACACAAAACTAGTCACCTTGACCTAAGAAAATTGAATTAGGCATATAAAAAATCTGAAACATAATTTACCGGCTTCAAACCGTTTCCCAACCAAAGGCACACAAATCGTTTCTAACAGCAAAAAGATGCTTATTAGAACTTAGATGGGATTTTTGGAAATTTGCTTTATAGTTTTGAAAGCAAAGTAGGCTACCAAATGAAATCCACACCATGCATCATAATTTTTCATTTAATAATGTTAACAATGTCAAATTATAAATCTGACTCTGTTTAAGATAATATTTATGAAATATGTCAGCCATTCTGTTGATGATTTTGATAGTGAACATCCATTTTGTAGCCGGAGTGAAACAAGCCTTCTCGCAATATGGTTCTGCTTGTATGTATCCTAAAGAAAATCATACGCCCTCAACGGTAATATAAAAAAGTCAACAAGTACAGGTGGGTGCGAAAAACAAATTCTTGTATTTTCATGCTGAGATAGTTCCTCCAGAAGTAAGAAACGTGTTTGAAAAGGTTACATGCCAGTTATTTACAACAATATGTTTTTTTTTTTGTTTTCAATGGCTTGAAGTGAATGTCAGATGATTAAGAAGTGTGGTCGGGTGGGGGCAGAATCCTATTTGGCTTGCAGACGACTGCGGCTTGTTACCGGAATCTCCTCAAAGCCTGTGCCCCGGCTTCCCCTGGAAACGTCGATCACTCCACCGTGTGGTTGAGCATTTAGTCTGTGAATTATGCATGTCTGGAAGCAACAGACGACCGTTCAATTTATAAAATAACAAGGTGATAGCATAAACTGAACAGTTAGATATGTTTCAGGATGATTATGAGACATCGATGTTATTTGCACTTGATGCTGAACACTGTAATAATGATACATACTTCATACAGTGTGATGGCCGATAGGAGATGATTGATGGCACCTCCGAGCCTGCGGCTGTTGGTGTTAGTTTGATTCGTGTTGAAGATCTAAAGAAGAAACAATTTAACTGTATTCTTAAATTATAAAAATATTGTGAAGAAAGTAGACTGGCATTCTTGCAAAATGAGTCACTTCGCTTTGGAATAATTTTTAAGGTCAACTTTCCAGTGGACTGTACAAAATTAAGTCCATGAAATGATTCGACTTCAAGTAAGTAAGCATGTTGATGTAGTGAAAATGAAATTGTGTGTAAAAGTCCATGGACAGAGGGGTTTGTATTTCATGACTTTATTAAAGAGAATTGTATGCTAAAGATTACTGAACCGTGAACCTCTTTCAAACTCATTGAATACGAATGAATCAACTCGATATATGGGGAGCCGCTAGCAGGGCTGTATGGTCCCCAGTGTAGAAAATGCCCAGTGCAAATGCCACACTTCGGGTCCAGAAAGTGATTGTGAGCCACGCACTTTCCGTCAAAACCGCATCTTATTTTTTTTTAGTGTGTTTGCTTTCTTTGAACCATGCATTCCATGATTATGCGTGGCGCATCAAATAGGCCTACCAATACTTCACAAAATGTTATATTCTGCCCTTTTGATTTCTTCTCAGCTGATTATGGCTTCAAGAAAGATCCAACGTCTTGGTCTTGAGGAGGATATTACTGCACAGCTCATTCGGCATAAGGTGCTGAACTGCCAAGTATGTATTCAGCAGTACTACGTGATATGTGAATACACATATTGAATTTTTATTATGTATGAAAAGCCTTTAGTACTTTCTTTATTAAAGGCTAATGTAAAAAAAATGTCATACAAAGAACTATTACATGTTTACATTACATTTACATTGAAATTTCAAGAGAAAATAAACTGACCAGTAACCTCATGTTTTCTATGAAATATCCATTGAGCGATTTATTGTTTTAAAAATGCAAATCCAATAGACATGTCACTGCACAAGTTATCGCAGCACTCAACTTCTGCAAGTGCTGTGTACTTTACATTGTGTTGCCATTTCTTTGAAGCGAGTAAATTGACGGAATAATTAGTTTTATTAGTAGAATAAATGGTATAGAGGTCAAGCGAAAATAGTTTATCCCTTCTATATATACAGATTTCTCAAAAGATTTTTCGTGTTCTTATCCCGTTTACAGGATTTGCTGACGAAAAACAGACTAGAACTGCTGAGAATATTCAATACTTGTGAGTCAAGAATCAGAGAGGTTATCATCAAGGCTAGTAAGGCATGTGCTCCCCAAAGTACAACGGTAAGGATGATAGAACCTACATTTGTAAAATTATATTGGTCTCCGTTTATCAGTTTGACTTGACCAATCACATTAAAGTTTCAAGAGTGTAGTTGACTAGTACTACTACACTACTACAACTGCACAAATGTGCTGGCTTCTACCACATCTCCTGGCTTCTACCACATCTCCCTCTTCATTACTCTGAGTTTGTTGATATTTCTATTTGAGGAAAGTTCAATACATTGACTGTTTGCAATTTTGTGACGTGGACAAAGGAAATGGGCACATTTGCAATTTGTTTTGTACCACTTAAAACTTCTGTATATATTTAAGTTTTGGTTCTTTAACTTGCCTGTGCAGGAAACTTTTAACTAAATTTTGGGAAATTCATTGTATGTTTGAAGTCAAGTACCAATGTCAAAGGTCATATGTGAACGCCGCTGACTTGTCATATTCTCTCTGTAGTGATTAAAAAATGTATTTTGACACAGACACATCATGTTCTTATATGTCATAGTCACAAAAGTTTGATGACATCCCACAGTAAAGTTTTCTAGTAAAGATTAAGGTTCATCTGAATGATTCAACAGGCATTGATGCTGTGGCGCAGGGAACCAGACTCCATTCCACCATTTTTGCCAACAAATCTCGGAACACTTGACAAGCTTCTGCAAGGAGGGCTACCATGCAGTACAATCACTGAGGTAAGTTAAAAGTCATACTGTCAACTCTGATATTTATAGCAAGGTCAAGTTACCACCAGAAGCATTAATAAAATAGGTTTGTTACAGATAACTGGGGCCATATTCATGAAACCTTACTAAGCCTAGATACTTACTAAAGTGCATCAAAATGCATGCATTGTAGTAACCAACTAGGCTAGTAAGCTTTCATGAATATCCCCCTGGTTTATAGACAAACAAATAAAGAAACAAAATATGAAGACAGCATACTGGTACAAATGTACAAACCAACAGACAGAAAATGTCCAGGGCCCTGTTGCATAAAACTTTCCATTAACGGTAACTCTGCCACCAGTGGTAACTGCCATGATAATAACACTGATCAACAGCCAATCAAATTCAAGGTTTCCACAAAAGCTGTCATTGGTAGCAAAGTTGCCATCAATGGTAAATTTCATGCAACAGGGCCCAAAAGTAATGAATGCTGATTGAATCTTGTCAAGAAATGGTGGTCTGTGTCTTTACCAGAATAGAAAGCATGCATTTATTTTCACTCAGTGTTACTAACCTTTTTGCCATTATCTTGTCTGTGCATTATGCACAAAGATGATGGCAAGTCCGCAAATTAGGTCACATTCGGGCAGTTGAGAGTGCATATTTTTGAGGTCTTCATATGCCATGTGCGTTATTTCACAAGTAATCCACACAAACCACATAGAGCAGCATGTATTCTGGCACTCAAAGTGTTAAGAATGACTAGTGATGACATCCCTAACTTTCAAAATTTGTCTGATTTTCTTAAACCGTTGCCTATCTGTTTCTCAATTTTCTTCTGCTTTTATTCAAACTCACTCATCATTGAATTGTTAATCCTCTGACTTTTTCTCTGCAGACTTCATATTCCTGCATGTGAATGGTGTGTAGTACCAGTACAGAAATGCCCCAATGACATAAAGAGAGGTCTATTAAGCGTCTTTTATGCCTTATTGTTCTCTAGGTTGCAGGTCCTTCTGGTTGTGGAAAGACCCAGTTCTGCATCCTTCTGAGTGTCCTGGCTGCTCTGCCACACAGCATGGGGGGCTTGAACGGCAGCGTCATGTACCTAGATACAGAGTCCGCATTCAGTGCAGAAAGGTGATACCACCTACCAGCTAATTTGTTGTAAATTTTACATGATAGCTTCAGTTATTACCATAATGTCTATATTTCAATATTTTAACAAGCCATTGTTCCCAAATAGCATTCTTGTCTGCAGCAATTTGTATAGTGCTCTGGTGATTAGCATACTGTGAAGATTCAAAAGTTTAACAGCATATGTAATGTGTAGAGCTACAGACAAAGAGAAGTGGATTGAGATTGTGATGTTGAAAGGGAGAAAGGTGAAAGACAGAGTGGAAAGAGAGGGGAGGAAGAGAGTGATGTGCCAAGACAGAAAGAGAGATATAGTACAATACAAGTATGAAAAGAAAGAAAGGTAGAGAGAAGGAGAATCCAAGAATGATGTGGGCAGGAAGACAGGAAGAACAAGACCCAAGAAAAGAGGGAGCAGAGAGTAGAAATGTCGTTGTTTGGGATGAGTAGAAGTCCAGAGGTGGCTAAGAATCCTTGGGATTCCTGGCATTGCCATCCCACTGTGAGAGATGTGCTTCCCAGGCACAGGAGCAGATTAAGTGGGAAAGATGGGGAGAGGGAAAGAGAGAGAGAGAGAGAGAGAGAGAGAGAGAGAGAGAGAGAGAGAAATACAAGTTGAACTTGAAAGAGACAAATAGAAAGGTAGAGATAGTGAAGTCAAGTAAAAATCAAAAGGGATAAAGGAAGAAAAGAAGAGAATATGTGACATTTAAAGTGTGAAAGAGCTACAGACATACAGAGAAAATGAAGATACATAAAGAGAAGTAAGAAAAAGAGAAAACAAAAGGAAAAATAGAAAAATAAAAGAATGATAGAAAGAATAGTGGGTTGTCAGACAAACGACCAAATGAAGAGACAATGCAGAAAAAGAGAAAGATAAGGAAAGGAGGAAAAAGAAAGAAAAGAGAAAGGAGAAATTAAAAAATACAGAAAGGGGGCAGAAAAGTGGTAATAACATATCAAAAGACGAATGAGAGATGAAGAGTACTGAGAGCTTGAGAGTTCACAACAGAGCGTGGAAGAGAGAGAAAGAGAGAGAGAGACAGAGAAGTAGAAGGCTGTAACCTACTGGAGAGACCCCCATCTCTACCCAAAATAGCTGACTCTGTTTTTTGTGTCATCAAGGGAATCTGTGCTTGAGAGATCCAGTGCATGATGACCTAGTTCATGTTGCCTCCCTTGTACTCTATTGACTCGTAGTGTCATATCTTCCATCTGTCATCTTCCTTGTGGAATTTGGCTTGTTTTCACAGGCTTCCATGTGCACCTTGGTGACGCTATCCATTGGAATGTAAAATAAAGTACAGAGTAGTAGATCTTGTATATGTTCAGAACCCTTTGTTGTTTAACCCTATTCTGAATGGGTGTATTGGGGAGGGGAGGGTCATTTTGACCCCCCCCCCTTTCGAAATGCACATATGACGCACAAACATATCCTGACACACCTGTCCATGCCTTTCTCTATCAAAGTGTCCCACAACTTTTAAAACCAAGTTTTAAATGATCAGGCACTCGGTTCAGAGGTTATGCAACATTATGTAATTGCCTATCAGACCAAAAAGTGACAGTAAGCAAATAATCAGCGTTGGTGAGGGTGATGGGACGAACTATCACTTCCGAGGCAATCTGGATGTAGCTATCTTTCCGAAGCGCAGCTGAGGAAAGATAGCGTATACATTCAGATCGCAGAGGAAGTGATAGCTCGTCTCATTGCTTGAAACCAAAAGTTGATTATTTGCTTTATATTCCGCATCTGAAACCAAGTATCTATACCAAAAATGACAATTTGACGTAAAAGGTAATGTTTACTTATCTCCATAACCCCAAGCCGCTGCCATGGGGAACACGCGTTAGGACGCGCATTAGGACGCGCGTTAGGGCGCGCGTTGTGACGCGATATATGTTAAGTGATAGTCCGAGTGTAACGCACTTTTATTTCGCGCATACTCAAAATATTAATCACGCATTAGGACTGAGGAGTGAAGAGATCAGCGAAACCAAAAAGTACTATCACCTAGAGTGTAACGAACTTTTATTCTCAGGTGATCTGATAGGAAAAACTACGCCTCATCACGTGATCAACTCTTGACCAATCATATAGCAACATTCTCAGTATGTGGAATATAATATAAAATACTGCTTTTTACATACTGTTGTATATCACTGTCAAATGTGACTTCTAGGCCTTTTGCTTGATCACATTTTTGTTGAAACTTGTCAAACTACATATCTAAAGCAAATGTATGATAAAATAAGTAAGAAATACAAGAAAAACAATAAAAATACATGGGAATTGATTTGAATTTTTTTTAACATGATGTTGTTGATTATGCTGCTCTGCATTTTCAAACCAGAGTTTACACTTCATGCCATGGATTTGTAAAATAGGCATCAGATTTGCACAAATTGTAATTTGCACAAAATTGAGTATGCTTTTTCTAAAAAAAAAATATGCAGCCTTGCTCTTAACATACATCTCCATGCAAAATTATATCCATGTGATACATATATTTAATGTTTTTATACTTCAAAAGTAATACTGGCCATGCAGTAGATACTATACATGAGTTTATTCCATTTCTTGTTATTAGCAGATTTTTATGTCTGCTTTGAATCAAGGTGTACAAGAAATTTTATTTTTCCATGATGATCAGTCAAGCATGTCAATTTCATGACAGACATCAAGGACAAAGAAACAAAGTCAAAATTATTGGCCAATTGCTTGAGTTTAGTTAGAAAGAATGCCCATGTGCTAAACATTTGAATTCACTGATTCCAGCTAAGCTCAGATTGGTCAACCATTGGTGTTCATTAGAAGTGTCCAGGGATTAGATGGACAGTGATAACTGCGAAAAGTGAACTAACAGGTCGCATGCCAATGTGTTTGTTAAGTGTATTTGAACAGACCTGCCGCTATCCGCCAGGCTGGGAGTAATAATTGCAGGAATGTCTGTCTCCCTCTTTGTCACCTGTAGGTTGGTGGAGGTTGCCCAGTGCCGCTTCCCAGAGTTCTTCTCGTCTGAAGAAGCCGTCGTGAGCCTAGTCAAGAAGGTCCATGTGTCACGGGAGTCCACTTGCTCTGACCTGGTCAACAGGTAAATGTCCAGCTAGAGCTGGTATGGGCTTGTGTACAAATGAAGATGCGAGTGATGTTCCTATAGTGAGAGAAAAATCTATTCAAGTTTTAATGTAATGTGGATTACAGTTGTAGAAACTGATAACTTTGATTATAACTTCCACATAAACAACTATGAGGAGGGGAGTTAGCTGAAGTTAGAAGATTGTTTGTGCACAAATCACAATTTTGGCAGGGCAACATAGTTGAATTCTTTCATGATAATGGTGACCTTTTTATAGTAAAAATGGAAAAGGAAAGAAATGTTAGGAATGAAGAGTTTTATTTTATTACAATCACATGGTTTGCAAATGCCCTCTCAACAGAGAAATAAACAAATAGCATTTCAGTTCAAAGGTGTAAGTGTTATGCTTTACGGTTCAGAGAGGGTTGCCATTCTTGTAATTACAGTTTCTTTGTGTTGAGAAAGTGAAAGAGTGTACAATGGCAAGCAGAATTTTGATAGATAGGTGGTATTTCTGCCCTTTCCCCTTTGACATGTCACCATTTCTTCCTAAACGTTTTATTCAATTCTTTAAACTGATCTTGTTCATATTTGACATGTTCCTAAATCATGTAGCATAACAAAATGAAAGGATACGTTGTCCCACATAGTAAATAACATGACGGTACTAGCATTTGGACTTTTGGAAATTTGCAATTGAGAGAGACATGAAGTATTCTGTGCCAAATTAAACCAGTTGAGTACTTACATGGTTGAAAGGTATGACAAGTTGATGTGAAATGCTGTGAGTCTGGGAATTCATGGGTTAAAATGATTTCCCCTCAGGCTAGAATCCTTGGAAGAGGACATGATAGAGAAAGGCATCCGCCTCGTCGTACTGGACTCTGTCGCCTCTCTGGTTAGAAAAGAGTTTGATGGAAGGATAGGCAAGAACATGGTGGAGAGGACAAACCTACTATCAAAGCAGGCTGCCATCCTCAAGTATCTTGCTGAGGAGTTCTCCATTCCTGTAAGTAAACTTGTTCAATAATTTAACATCTATATTCTAAGAATAGAGGTTTTCACATTCTGTATGCATGAAATGATACAGTGTTCATTCTAAATGTGGAAAAAGAGCAAGAACAAGCAGAATGCCTACAACAAGAAAGAAGAGGGAAAGGAAGAAGAGGAAGGAAAATAAGAAGGACAAGAAAAGAGAGAGTGTGATAGGAATGTAAAGGTGGAGATGAGGATAAGAATGCTGAGGAGGAATGAAAGAGGTAATGATGAAAAAGATTTGAAGAAATGAACAATTAGACCAAGTGGCACTAGTTTAAATTCATAATTCATGACCTTCATAAAATATGTTAATTATCTAAAGTGTGTGTTATTTGTATGCCGATTTCTTTGGCAACATAATTGTTGAGAGCCATGTTACAATGTATATCTAAATGTTGCAACAAGGTTGTAATGCTCTCAGCCAGCACAATTATTTGTGTGGTGTGATCACAAACTATCTCTCTGCTGAGGTAGGCTCCTGGATCTAGACTAAATTCCCACACCTCACACATACCACCATCCCTGTGGATGCTGAGAGAGTGAGGGACGGAACAGACGACAACACATGAATGCTCATTACCAAAAGGTGCTAGCTCCACAATAGCACCTTTAGAGAAATACTATTTCCTTGTCCTTGGCTGAATTATGCACCTTACTGTAACTAAGAGAACACTGGTTCATTTCACCTGTTCATTCTAAAGGGAACAAAAGTGCGATAGCTGATGATATGCAAGGTATACCTCTGGAATGTTTCATACAAAGGCTTTGTACTGCTATTGGTCATTCAGCTGGTAGTCAGCTGTGATTCAGTCTACTTATTTACAGTAGAGTTCTTTGATAGTGCAGACACCTATGAAGTTTACATCACAATGCGCAATTGTTCATACATGCTTGTCTAATCTCGGTCAAGCCTTTATACCATAGCAATGTTCTAAGCTGAACACTGTGTGGTGATGAATAGTTCAATTTTGGTGGAAAGTGGATTTAGCTCCATTCAAGACGTAACCTTGCCAATGTTGCATGTGGACATTTCCTCCCTCCCCGCCCAATGTGTCCGCCAGATGTGGTATGCCGCGTTGTGTCGTAGGATCACCCCCACGGACATGGCTTTCTATCTGCCGCCGTGCTATTTTTATCAACTATGTTATCTGCTTCCTTAGCCCTGCATGACGGTGATTGGGTTTTGCTCACTTTGAGATGGGATAACATCTAGCATGTCTTAAGAGGTAAATGTAATACATGGCTAAAGTTAAGGCCATTGGGTCAAAGATGGTATAGGAAAGTGTATGTGTGATTTATTTCGTGTGTGAGTAATGTTGCCTAAAAGATATTTCATGCAGAATGTCCTTAAGATCACTGTACTTGATTGTGACTAAAATAGAAAGCTTCTTTTGTCATCCTGTTATCCCAAAATAATATTTATTGTTGTTGAAACTACCTTGTTTGATTGACTAAAAATAATTTGTGTTTACGATTAAAGCAGAAATGTATGTGGGAGTAACAACAAATAATAAACAATTAATTACATCATCAAAAAAAAAAAAAATTCTCCCAGGTGCCATGTACTTTATGTTTGTGAGAATATAAAAAAGGTAATTTGCAATATAGCTTTTCCTCACAATGGGTTTTAACCTAATGTGTGCCAGATAAGATATTGCTCTGTAGGATTAGTGTGTATTCACTTTTGAAAAAAAAAAGACACCAGGGTTATTCCAACCCCTGTAAGTACTGAGGCTAAGTTTCTTGACAGAACAGCTGCATTACATGCATGCCCAGTGTTATGTTTAGCGATATCTCTGTTAGCAGTGCTGAGAATTTGTGAAGACAAAGGCTCCTTGGGCCACCATGGGGATCGGGAAGGAAAGTGGGACAAGTGTACTGTCTCTGTAACAAGCTCTGTTCCCTCTCCATGGGGAGAGAGAGAGAGAGAGGGACCTCGAAAAGTGAAAGCTTGGCTTGTATCCAGACCTATGATGTGCCGACACAACCACACTTCTTTGCATACAATCAGGGGGAGGAGGGATGGATGGATGGGTGGACAGACATCCTAATGAGGGAACACCCCTTCAATATGGTAAACCTGTTATCAAGAAGATTTGCACTGAGATAAGCCAGAAATGACAATGCTGGGATTGTATGTAAATGGCGTTTCTCTCATTGCTTATTTGGTTGAAATTCTTTTCCTTTCATCATGTTTCCTCCAAATAGCAAGAAAGCCAGTCATTCAATTTCACACTAACTTCATACAAAGGTGAGTGACTGGTGATATATGGGGTCAAAGGTCAATGAACTTTTTCCCAAATTGGCTAAACATGACTCCAAAATAATATTTCTGGAATAACTAGAAATTAAAAAGTCCACCTTTAACTCATATGTGAAAATACTGGATTGCTATGGAGATATAGTAATGAGCTCAAATCATTCAGAGGTCAAAGTTTAATGAACTTTCCCAAATTTGTCAGGTTATATTTTTCCAATATCATCAAATGCAAGGTTCAAATTTCAGGCCAATGTATGTACATGGATCACTATGAGGATATAGACTAATGATATATGAAGTCAAATTTATCAAAGGCCAAAGGTGAATGAAAATTTGGGAATGATTCGGTATTCAATGGTCCAATTCATTGCAGACAAAGCTAACATGAAGCAGGAGGCAGATATATCAACTGCATCACAGTCAAATTGCTCTAGCTACTATCATAAGCCCCTCCCCCTGCCCCCACCTAGTTAACAAATGAGTTATGAAATGTAAAAATATTAGAAAAGATATTCAACAAACTATTTACCTTCAGGTGATAAACACAAGTCTGATTCAGTAATAACATATCAAATATCTTGCTGAAAATAAGTAACATCCGGCAGTGGCTTCTTTGCTGTTATTCATATCATATTGCAAATTTAATGGAGAAATGCAAACTCACTGATTGTTTGTTAGATGAACTTTTACACATTTATGTTCCCTTATAAAATGTTTTGAAATATATGTTTCCTCATTAAATTTTGAAAATTTATGGTATAGTGCACTTTATAACCGATAATTGTGAATTGCATCCTGCAAAATAAGAGCGGAAGTATAAATAGGTAGTAACCACTCTGATTTATGAAGATATCATGAGCTAATATCGTTTAGACTGTAAATCATGCTCATTAAGCTTTATTGCACATATTTAATTAGTATGTTTTCTTCAGGATGTGTGGATAAATATGAATTTAAAGAGTTAAAATGAGGTCTTTGTTAATGATTGAATGAAATGCATAGTATTGTATTGCACGTAAATTTATGGTCTTGGGTCATAATTAGATCCCTGTTTGTATTAGTGTTTACTAGAATAGGACAACTATAGTAAGCTTAATACGTCTTCTTCTTAGAGGAAATGATGGAGAGAGAGAGAGAGAGTGAGAAAGAGAGAGAGAGAGAGTGAGAAGAGAGAGAGAGAGAGAGAGAGAGAGAGAGAGAGAGAGAGAGAGAGAGAGAGAAAGAGAGGAAATGATTGAACAAGAAACAAAATAAAGAAAGAAAAAGAATGAATAAACAAAAATCAAAGGAACGAGAGAGAAAGAATCAATGTAGAAGAAACAAACAAAAGAGAGGAATAACATAACAAGGAATGGAAGAAACAGAGAGAGAGAAAGAAGGATGAACAAAAAAAGAATGAAAAGATAGAAGAATGAACAAGAAATGAGAGAGAGAGAGATGTAATGGAGGAAGAAGATAAGCAGATGAAACGCTGACAACCTCTATAAGGATGTGTGTGCAGACAAGGGATGGTAGCGGCCAGAGCAAATAGAACTGTTGCAGAAATACATTCTAATACTGCGAGCGGATCAGTGGTCTCCGTATATATATGTATATATAGATATATGCGTGTGTGCTCACTGGCAAGACAAGCTTGTATCAGTAAATGCATCGGGCTGAAAAGGTCATTTCTTTAAAATTATTTGCATTTAAGATGCTTCGTTTACAGAGAAGCGATATGTATGAAAAACGCAGGCTAGATCAATCATTTGAACAGTGTCGGAGAAGGAAAAAAAAAGTTGACGTCATCTGCTTGACAGTCTCTTTCTCCCTCTCCCCTTTTCTTCTTGTTTTCTTTGTCTGCTTCTCCCCGAACACTTATGTTTCAAGGTTGGTAGAATAATTTATGGGGACGTCAGAGTGGAGATGTCACAAGGGATATGAAAATGTTTAATGCAGTTGGAGATGGAGAGTGAGAAAGAAGGAGAGAGGTGGTGCTGGGAGAAGGGTAGGAGTGGCAGTGGGTGCTATATTCTTATATGTTGAATTTAGCCCTAAAACTGTGTTTCTCCCCCTGCAAAATAACAACTCGATGTTTAATCTTAAAAGAGCAGTTGATTCATTATAGTGGATATTAGTTACCAAATTGAAATTTAAAAAAATCAGAAAAAATTCGTTCTGAATAGCTGATATGATTTATTGGTTATAATACATGTAAGTGTTATGCTTCAGCAAGTACTTTATACTTGTGAAATGTTCATAGCTCTATTACTGTAACATCTTTGTTATATGTATTTCCTTAATCAATTCATAATTACAAGGAAATAGCACAGATTAAGATAAAGAAATAGACAGATAGCAGGAAGGATAGAGAGAGAGAGGAGGTGGAGAGGGGTAGAGAGAGGGCATGATAGATGAAGAGAGAAGGAGAGAGAGAGAGAGAGAGAGAGAGAGAGTATAAAAGCTTAACAGAGTCACATAGTGTCCCAAAGCATTTTGTGTTGGAGATTGACTCCACAAGACACTGTCAAGTTTCTCTTCAGCAATGTTGAAAGGAGAGAGAAAGAGGAATAGCCAGCCAGTCAGACAGACACACATACATACATACATACATAAGGGCAAGGCTAGTACTACATTCCTCTTTAGTAGTAGTTTAGTAGTAGTAGTTTATTGTAGGTAGATAATCTTAGGTAATCTATGTCTCTCTTACCTACTTTTAAGGATACTTTAAAATGGCTTATGATTAGATACCATATATACAGATGAGGATGAAATGGGAAACAGGTACTCTTTTATGTTTATATTTATTTGGTAAAATCATTGACTGATAAGACCACAGACACTGCTCTCCCTGTAATGTGTAGGATACTGACACTGATTTGGCAAGTTTAGTACATTTTTGCCCGCTGGCAGATAATGTAACATTGAAGTAAAAATGATGCGTGCAATCTCAGAAGTGACACATGTCAGAGTTTGGGCTCTTGATGTGAGCATAATGGTTATCATGGTTATGGTTATGGGAAGCAAAGACAGAGAGAGAGAGAGAGAGAGAGATAGTGAAAGGTGGAGATAATGAGGGGGGTTGGAAAGAGAGATTGGAGTAGGTGAGATTGATATTGCAGGTAAGAGAAGAAAAAAAGGTGATAAAGAAAGAAAAAAATACAATAAAAAAAAAATCACAATGTGTGTGGTTTGTGTGTGTTTGTGTGTATACTTGTACTATGATAAGATTTGAACAAAATATATTTCTTACCAACCTGCAAGTTTAATTGCTAATGAAAACATTGCTTTCCAATTATCAGACACACTAGCAGCTTGGCTTTTGTTTAACTGAAATGCATTATGAATCATGCAGCTGACTCATTTAATCTGTACCTCATCCCTGTAACTTCCACCTTCAGTACTTGCCCTTTTCTTTTCTTCTATCTTCCTCTTTCTTTCTTATTAGTTGGAATTTGGTCCCTCGGCGAGTCGTAGGGAATTCATCTCTGGCATTTGGGGGTGACCCATTTTTGTGGTGTAAAAAAGAAAGAAGACCCTTTTTGATACAGGTCATTTGATATCATGAATGAGTGCATTGAATGCTCCAGTGTGTTGTAATTTAGGGCTTGACCCGAATGACTCATGTTCAAGTGGTAAGATAGTCGGACCCCCTCCCTCTTCCCTCTTCCCCCTTCCAAACCAGATGGCTCTGCGTGGAGTTATTGTCTGAGGCTTCCCTCTTCGTGTTCTGTCTTTCCAAGTGCATTTAATTGATCTGGTACTATTCCCATTTCATGGTTGACTGAATGCAATATTGTCAAGATACACTCATATAGGTTTGTCCCAAGACTGCTTTTTTTTTATTTTTGTGTTTGTCTTCCTTTGTTCAGGACTTTCGTTGGATTTACTTAATATTTATCTATTGAATGCAATATTGTCAAAATACACTCAAATAGGTTTGTCCCAAGACGTTTTTTTGTCTTTTTGTGTTTGTCTTCATTTATTCAGACATGTTTGGATATTTATCTATAGGACATGTGAAGCTTGTAGTTCTGTGCCCTTGCGATTTGAGCTTTTGTTACTTAAAATACCAATTGATGTATTCTGTGTTTTGTTTTCTCTGTAGTAAAAGAATGATAAATCTGGTTGAAAAATAAGCAGAGAAAAAGAAGACCTTGTGGGGACTTGATCCTGCATGTCGTGCTTGCTGGGCAGTAACACTATCCACCGAGAAATTTTGAAAAAATAAGTTTATATGCCATAGGGTAATATTTGTTTCTTTTTGATTTAGATTAACTATTTTGCTAATTTTCAAAATCATATTTAGGTAAAGCCCCCCCCCCCCCTCCAAATTGACATTACCTTGCTTGTAGATCTCATTGAGAAATTCCAAAATATGCTGCATGCACAGATCTATGAATTATTTTACAGGGTCGTTATAGTGTCTACTTTTTGTGTAGGGTGTTCTTCATATGAATGCACACATGTAAGGAAGGCAAGAGAAGAGAGGTGTAGAATCTTCAGCGTGAACCAAGTAGGAGGTGATGTTGGGCTGGCAGGAGAAATGACAAATGGCAGAGGGGAAACCTGTTACAATAGGTCAGTAGATGGGGTCGTAAATATTGCTGTGTCAGATATGCTTCAGTGACTGCCTAGCTTTAGGGGAAGATATTGGTAGACTTCACGACTGATCCAAATGAGGCACTAGAGCATTGCTGTGAATGGTCGTTTACGCCCACCTAACGACAACCCCCTCATTACACACATACAGACACACATGCCTCCTTCCCACACAACACACCTCCACATTTGCCCAAAATATTAAAAAATGTTACAGACAAACAGTCTGTTTGTCATTTATTATGTATCTGTTAAGTCGAGGGACATGACGTAACATTTTTGGAGGACAGTTATGGTTTGCCCAGCTACATATTTTAAGACAAAAGACTCTTCATAAAGTTTCCCAACTATGTTTGATTAAAACATGAATGAAGCCTGTCTTTGAGTACATTCATGGTGTTGTCTGCACATGCTGGAGCCAGCACATTCTTGTGTAGTAAGTTGTCTGTGCGTAGAGCACTATCATTAATACAAATGTACATGAAGGTGTAAATGTGTAAGGCTGTCAGAGGGTAATGAAATATACATGACATCTGTTGGGCTGGCGTATCTTCACTAGTATATGTCCGCTGTGCCACTGTTGCATTACACGTGCGTTATCCCTCTTGTGTTCTATCTTGTGAGAATATATTCTTTTTTAATATGAGCCAGGGGGCCTGTTTGGTGCTCTCTCTCATTGATTGGGGGATGCTTCAACTCTGTTTGAATGGCAGTCAGTAACCTGCTTGATGTGGTCTGTCTGTGTTCCTTGAGTTAACTTCTAGAATGCTTTGAAAGATAGTGACACATAAAGATTACTTCAATGTAATTATTTTCCTGTCCATATCTTCTGATGAAGTACTTTTCACATGTACTTATCTACATGATCGTCTTTAAACATTTTTTGTTTTTGACATTTTACAGCATTTCCTTTTCTGTCATGTCCCGTTGAGGGAAATTTTCTTTTTTGACAGGTTTATTTTCTCATCTTGGCCTCATTGTTTTGTGTTATCTAACCCAAACTTCATCTTTGTATTCTTTTAAAAAACATGATTTTTTTTCAACAGACAATGCAAGTGCGTATCGGTGGCTCTAATTACCAGGTCTAATGCTTAAAGATGGCCTGTCCCTTTTACAAACATCTGCAAACTTCATGAAAGTTTGCACATATTTAGCACGTATCTTTAGGATACCAACTGTGAAATTTTAAGGTCAGAGGAACTATAACTCCCGTGGAATAAATGAAAATCTAACTAGTTTTCACTGAGATTTGAATTTTTTATGGTACGAAAAAAGAACACTTGATCAATTATCAAAGATTATTTCCTTAAAACCGGATATTACGCTTTGTTGATTCCAGGGAAAGGTTATATAGCCCCTCTCTCTCAAATGATGACAAATTCAGGTAACTTTCAGAATAAGGTCTGCAAAAGGGACAGGCTACCTGTAATGTTAAGTTTAAATAAATTTGATTTAAGTCAATTGAAGGTGGAATGTAGTTTTGCATACAAAATCAAGTTATATAAACATTCATAATCCATAGGTCCAGATTGTGAAATATGAATCTTAAAAGTGACTCAGTTTTTACACAGAATGGAAAATATACTATTTTGCCACCCTTTTATTGCTTTAGGATTTAGGAGATTTGTGCCAAGCCACAAAGGAAGTCAGCAAACTGATGTGCTCACTGGCTATTAAATACGCCAAGGGTTTAGCAGCTATACTATTTTGAATTATCAATATATATCCAATATATTTTACTAAAAGAAGAGCAAGTTCTCAAAAATTTGATGTAAATAAGGGAGGAAGACATGTAATGATGGGGGGAGAGTTGACTGATACCTCAGACCCTGGGCCATAATCTCTCGCCATGCTATTGAACCCATCCGCAGCCAGCCTTGTTAGAGCCGTCCTTTGATGTTGGTTTGCAGACACCGAGATGAAATTGTCTCCGCCAATTTGCTCTGACGTGAAACAATGTCTCCGCCCGCTCAGATGTTCGGCTGATGAGCTTTCTTGATTAAAGACAACAGGCTCCTAATGCGGGAGAGAAACTCGCCAATTTTTCATGGAATTATGGGTTTGTCGTCGTCCGGATCAGCCAACCGCCCGCCGCGGCCGCTCGACGTTCAAACCACCTGTTTCGTTTTGCCAGCACAAGGACAGAGGTGCTGCTGAGGCGCGTAGAAAACGGGTACCGGGGCAGCCGCGGCGCGCAAATAGAAATGACGTTTTTTCAGCACAATCTAATTGGATCGGGTTTCTTTAATATGATCGGAGTGGTGATGGAGATCACAAATAGCTCTGTAGGAGAGGGCAGGGATTGCTGCTGTGAAGCGGTCGTGGCATTTAATGCAATCAAGGGACACTTCCAATTGAAAGGACTTTTCCTTTCAACACCTTAGCAGGCTAGATGCTGCCATCATGGGACGAACATGGGAAATGTGTTCACATGGCAAAGCCAATATTATGTATTGAGGATTGGACTCATTTGTACTGTAAGGCTGTGTGTCATATCATGTGATGTTTTTTTATTTTCCAATTATGCATGTTATTGATAGAAATTAATGAAAGTGACATGAGATAGAAGTTATAAATGGAGTGGACTGTTTCAGCAATGATGATTTGAAGAGGAATATTGTTAATTGAGAAAATTCCACAAATTATATTTCATATTTTTTTAATTTCTCAAAATCACATTTGGTAGCCCTAAAAGCTTTCATGGGCAATTCAAATTGTGCCACAGTCACAGTCACAGTCACAGTGCTAAACTGTTAACTTTATGTGCTCTATGTGCTACCAATGAACAACATATTGTGAGGACTCATCATTTTGACTGGAAAGTTTTATTTTGTGAAATATACTCATCAGAATTGTGGCTTCTGGTTCATGTTCCTTCATTTTTAACATTATTTTCAATATTCTTTCTTATGTAATTGAAAGTTTGGAATGATGTCTTCAACTTATATTTGATTTTTTTTGTTTAGACAATGTGGAAATAACACTGAAATTATGCAAATTATCCCAATAATGATTGAGGATGCAACATTTCAACCTTTTAAGATTCAATCAAAGTAAGTGGTCAAAAGCAAAGCATATGGTTGATGGTTGATGATTTGTTCTATAAGTGAAATTGTATGTTATATCATTTGTAAAACCCTACTAAGCATGTCATGGATTCACTTTAGTCAAATTAGATCATCTATTGTAAAATACAAAATGGGCCCTTCAAATAATTTCTCAAGAAATACATAGATAATTTATTGAGTACAACTAAAAGTGTAGAATAATGTTCAAAGTGAAATTCTCAATCTCCAAAAGTTTTAGCAAAAGAACCCCCACTTATTCTGGAAAAATATCCATATTTAATTGGCATTTCAATAACGTAAAGTAAGTATATCCGTTTGGGCGATGTAATACCAAATTATGTCTGCATTGATCTCTTTTCTCTAGCTAGACTATTTGCTTCGTTTCCAAATATACACTGGTATTGAGGTCTTGTCTAAATGTTGTTTGAACAATGCCTGAAGGTAGTATATTTCTTTATGTACTCTCTCAGGACTCCCATGGTCTACATCCCACCACCCTCAACCTTTGAAAAGCTCGCTCAATTGATCCAATTGTCATGCTCAGAACCATTTCATATTCTCCTCTGTCTTGTCCGACATTTTCTCATAGATTTCTAACAGAGTTAAGAGGACATGTTATTTGGTTGCCTTTGATCACAAGCATTACACATTGAATTGTGTTTCTTTTTCTTATATCTATGCTTGAGATGCTATAACAGAGACATGAGAAATGCTAATGGTTTGTACAAGGGAGCCAGATTCAACACATCACTAAATATGCTTTAGTTTCTGTCGATGGTTGGTCTCAGAGTAGAGGGTTGTCATTTAAATGTTACCGTATCTCATTTGGTCACTGAAAAGTACAGAATTAGCTCCTAATTATTTCATATAATTGCATAAAAAGGCCAAACAGTGGAATTATGCAAACCTTGCATTTTTTTGTTACACATCACAAAGGCTTTGCATGTAATTTAAATTTATTAGGTAGGTGATCATCATTATCATTCCTTCTCTAAGCCAGTCAGAATTTGATTTTCTTGTATGTGAATTGACTGTGATTAGAAACCTAATTGAATGCAACTAGTACAACAATGTGACTTCCCAAAACTAGAAATGCATCAAGGGTTAAACTGTGGGATGTGATAGTTCTAACTCATAATATCCTAGTAGAGTTCTGTTATTCACATGTCATAATAAGGTTTTAGATATATTTCATATTCAGAATACAGAATTTTTTATGGGTCATGCTAGTGTATATTCTCTTCCTGAGCTCACTGAAAGTATGTCATCTACTAACACTCCCTTTTGAGAAAACAATCCTTGGAACTCTACATCCAAGCTGTGTATTTTTACGCTGTGCCATTTGAGGAAATAACCACAAAAGTGCTTTGCATTGCCAACAGAAAACGATACTTTGTACTTTTAGATGCAGGAAATTATGTTAATCATATGATATCATGCCTTAGCTATGTGTTAGTAACTTTCTCTCTCAAGCACATATGAAGCAGCTCACTTATACAATTCACTTGTTTGGCGGTTAGATCTGCTCTGCACCAATAGCTTGAGACGTTTTGGGTAGTTTCCCTAAATTCCGCATGAATTATTTATTGGGAATCCTCCTATGTGATATTTGTGAAGACGTCTCTGCAGCATTGGGGCCGAAAAACAGGGTACCCTCTATCCAGCTTGAGCCTCTGCAGCATTCTGGTAGATGTGCCTCCAGAATGTGTCAGTGTCATCCATCTTGACCTGGGCTAAATATGCTTTACAATGCTTGTAACTGTTATGGAAATGGGAACTAGGTATTGCAGCTATTTAGATGTACGGTAAATTATAACAATATGTATGATGCAATGCCTTATGAACACAGAGTTAGCCATAAGAATGTTCCGGCGAAGCACAAAAGAAAATCCTCATGGGATAACCTTTTCGCTATGTGTGGTGAAAATGTCCTCCCCATGTTCTTGAAGTGGATATATATGTTATGAAAACAAATTCAGTTGAGTTCAAAGTTTGTATGCATAGATCCTGCAAGAGGATAATTTTTTTTACCCATGGATTGAAAGTAATGGTGTAGTTGATTTTCACCAAGGAAACAATCTGGCTTAATGTGACAATTCTGTATGAAAAAACAATTTTGGATGAATACATTGTGCATAAAAACTTCCTGACTCTGTAGTCATAAAAGGGCGAATGTGTAACTCTGTATTTCAGTATTATATCATTATGAAATGTAAAGACAAAATAAATCACCAGAAGGTGATATCCTTTTGCAATGCTTGGAAGTTCATTATCCTCTCTTTTGAAACATAAAGAACGCAGAAAATGTTAAGATCTTCCAGGAAAACAAAATTGAGGGGGCCTCTGTGAAAACGTGTAGTCATGATGCAAATACCTTGCAATATGTTTTCAATTATAGCTAATGGCTGAGGAAAATAATTTTCCACCAAGGCTATTTTTGGCATTGCTGGAGCTAAATCGCCTCGAGCCCCTATGTAATTTTTTCACCATCCCCATTACCAAAGACTCTACATTTTGTGAATGTACGGTACTGTAGATTGCAGCCGTTGTCGTTCAAAGGCACTGTTCAGCTGTCATATCTCTTGGCTGTCTCCTAACCTCTTGTCAACATCAGTCATTCATGAAGTTGAAGTTTTCTTCAAGGAATTTCCACCCCCCCCCCCACCTCTCCTCCTCTCCCCCTAGCAATTTTTGTCTTTTTGCTGTGGCGGAGAAACACTCGCTGCAAATTGCAGGCGGTGAATAACAGCGGGGAAAATGCTGACGTGTAAATGTACCTTCATGGACATGCAGAGGCTTTTAGGTTGGAAAGAGGGTCAGGTCGGACTGGATCAGCATGCCAAGAGAAGCCCTTTTTTAAATGTTCATTGAGAGGAAGGGAGCTTCTCTGCTGGAATGTGTTGTCGTCAGTGGAGGTGGTGGGGGCGACTCTCTCTGGCAGGGAGAAGGAGGAGGCTGGGTGTTTGTATCAAAGATGTATGAAGCATAATTATCGGTAGCCCTGGGGTGTGATCAGCTCACAACGGCCACTCCACCTAGCATGCAGCACTGCACATACTATGCAGGAATATCAATTCCCCCTTCTTATGTCCTTCACGACACAGAATTACTAAGTACATTTGAAGTTCTAAGTAACCAAGTACATTAGTATGCCAGGAAGAGGGCTTATGTACCTCATTCAAGCTTCATAATACACGATACCCTGGATTCTTTCAATAGTGTCATCGGTAATGCATGAAATTAAATTGTGTATTTACTCATGAAACATGATTAATCTTTCATGTATCATACAATGTATTGATGTATTCATTTATTATCTTTTCTGGATAATTACTGTCTATCTGCCATATGGTGCCAAGGTCACATGGAGGAGGATTGCTACCGAAGCCATTTGTATTCCAAAATTGTTGAGGCTTTAAATATTTATACAGCAAGGTTATGAATAATTTCCTGTTTATTGTATTCAATTTTAATTACCATGGTTTATATGCTTTTCATTCTTGAATTGGTGACTAAGGGCTAAGCACTAATGGTAATTGATCTAGACTAAAAACACAATTCATGCTATTGTAATCATAATGAAGGTAAGAAAGAAACATGAAATGTTTTCTGCTTAATCAGCAAGAACAGGAGAAAAGCAGGTAAATATGCTCGTGATTCTCTGCTTTCTTTAAAAAAAAGTTCTTTGTGCGTGCCTGTTTCTCTCTCTTGTGCACATCGCTCCACACGTCGATGTTACCCCCTCGCTTGGCAGGTGTGCCTCACGGTCTCCACACATCAGATGTTATGCGTACGCAGAGGCAGCTAGTCTACCATCCTGTAATTTGGCCATGCATGTAGCACCTTATTGCCTCTCCACTAGGGGTTCTCTGCATGAAACAATTGCCACAGAGTTCTCGCAGTCTGCTGGAAAATACAAACTGACAGCAAGAACCATGAAAATAATTTGCCTGAATCAAATTCATACTTGGAGGAGAAGAAGACGGTGGGGAGAGAGGGAGAGAGGGACAGTGACAGAGACAGAGACAGAGACATAGAAAGGAGAGGAGGTAAAAGGAGAAAGGGAGGAAGGCAGATACACGTGACAGTGAGAGAAAAAGAGAGAGAGAACAGAAAGGAGAAAGAGAGAGTGGAATGGGACCTCTTGTTTTCATTGTCCTACACCACATTAACATCTTACTTTCATTATTTTAATTACTATCTCTCAATCCTTGGCTTCCTCCTATGTACACTCCTCCTTTCTTACCTCTTCCTTGGAAACATCTGCCGCAGGCAAGAATGTAGACCGCATGCTTCGAGGGGAGGTTTCATGGTTGGATAAATAAGGAGTAAAACATGGCTGGGTATACAGTAACTCTGCTCCAGATATGATTAATTTTATTACGCGTGGCAGGCTTTCTGCAGGAACTGACTGCAGACATCGTTTGTTAACGGCCGAATGCTGGTTCCCTTCGTTTTCCTCCTCCTCTTTTATTATTTCTCCATCCTCATTTACTCTTCCAATCTCCTTTTTGCTCTTGCTCTCTTTCCCTCTCTCTCCCCCCTCTCTCTCTCTGTCCCTCGGTTGCATTTTTCTTCTCCTGTCCATGCTTTTTGTTGGGTGCAGAGGCATGCAAAATGCCTTGGACCTGCTGTGCAGGCAGACGAGGCGTACAAACGGATGACGTCAATGAGACATGGCCTGCGAGGCATCGTGCCACCGAGGCAAGGAGAGAGAGCGGGGAAAGAGGGGGAGAGGGAGAGGAGAGCAATGGGAAAGAAGGAGATGAGGAAAAGATGCCTTAGGGGCTCATGGACTTTCTGTGCTGACATTTAAAGGGACTAAGACCGTATGTTGGGGAATGGCTGTCACAGTCATGATGTAAATAGCTGCTTTCTTGCAAGCCTGAAACAATTTCCCTGTATCCTTGCCACTCACTCAGCCTCTCTCTCTCTTTCTCTCTCAATTCCCTTTTTCTCATTCCATTTTCATCTCTGGTCTGCCAGTCCTCCAGTGCTCCTCTCTTTTCATTTCTATTATCCTGTTGGCATCTTTGTTTGGTATATCTGTTCATCTCCATTTTTCCATATCTCTGTCTCCTTCTGCCTTTTCCTCCCTCACTCTCTCTCTCTTTCTTTATTCTTCCGTGCCCTCTCACGTTCTCTTCCTCTATCTTTCATTCTCTCACCACCGTACCCCCTGTCTTAACATCCCTCTTCTCTCCCAACTGCTTTCTCTAACCCACTCTCTCTCCCTTCCTCTCTCTGTATTTCCACTCTTCTTTTTCTCAGTCCTCTCTCTCTCCCTTCCATCACCAGATCACACATTGATTGGATATTGGAACTACCCTAGCTGACTTCCAGCCCCCTTTAGCATTTTCCTCTTCATGAGAAAACCCAATTTTTGACATTTTGTCTACCTGAACCTACCCATTAATGGTAGTGCATGCATATAGTGGACGAGTACAAACATGTACTGTGTAACCCTCCAGTGTATTTTCTCCAATTGAGTGATTGGACGTTTTGGCTTTCCTATATCGAGCAATGTATATATTTAAAAGATGTTAATGCAAACTCTTTATTTTTTTGGTGTAATGACATTCAAGGACCCATTTCCCCCTAGTACATAGTAAATAATTCTAAGGAGAAAGAGGGGTTTAAGAGAAAGTGAGAGAAAGGATGAGGGAGAGGAAAGGAACAGAATTGTAAAGTAGAGAAAAAGAGACAGAGAGTAGCAAAGAGAGAGAGGGGGAATGAGAGAGAGAGAGACACACACACACACACACACACACACACACACACACACACACACACACACAGAGCAATAGAGAGAGACAGGGTGATAGACAGAGGGATGGAGAGAGAGAGAGAGAGAGAAAGAGAGAGAGAGAGAGAGAGAGAGATGGGTACAGGTAGACTCAATACATGATGGAGATAGGAAATGCAAGATAGACTTAGATAGACTTAGACAGACAGACACACATACTTACATACATACATACAGGTAGTGAGTGCATGTCACTGATCTCTTTGTGAGTAATATTTTGTGTTGGCCCTGTGCATCCCCACCGTGTACCATTAGACCTCTCCTATGGAGTTTTATCGGGTCAATATGGGTAGCCAAATGGGTCAAAGATGAAACGGTGGAGTTTTCCCTTGGGTCTGAGACTAATGTTTGGTGGCTTAAAAGCTTTCCCATCTGTGTACTTTCCATCAATGTTTTAAGGGCTTGTGAGAAGCCTGTGGAACGTGGAATGATGCTTACAGGAAGCACGCGGCCAAGTACATAGTCTGTGTTATTGGCATTCCATTTTAGACGATTTGTGTCACATGAACAAAGCGTCTTGAACATTAACATATCAAACAATCAAATTCACATTACATATCATCATGAACAATAGAAACTGCTGGACATGCATGCCCATTTCTCTACATTGTAAACAATATGATGAAATGTTCCATGCAATAATTTTACACTTCATGAAAATCATATGCTATATTTTATATTATATATATGCAGGAAAGAGGATCACAAACCTGTTCTCCATTATCTATACATCTATAAATATCATTTTGAATTCAGATTTTCTTGTGACAGGCTACATGTTGACATCATACATAAACATTATGTACAGATTTTCATTCGTAGAAGCCATGACATATAATTTGTGCATCTGTAAAATGTTTGTTTACACCAGAAAGAGCTCCGCTAGACTAGAATATTGAATTTATAGTATTGTTTGCTTAAATTTTAATGTGTCTGTGCTACATTTTTATGTGCCTGTAATAACATCTTATTGCATGGATTGTTAGCAGCTGTACTTGAATGAAATTAGGAAGTGGTATAATGTTGTGGTATTTTAAACAAAATTGTCCTCTGCTATGGAAATCTTTAACATTTGAGATCTTTTCTTTCAGAGACTTATAGCAGAAGTTTGATTTTGTTTACAAAAATATGTCATCACAGAACCCTCGCCCAGGAATATTTTACTCATTTGCACTGAAAATGCTGTGATTTGCATAAACCATAAACCATACAAAATCAATACTGGCAAAAGCCCTGTATTCTTATGTGCTGCTCACATCTGGAAAAATGCACCCAATGTATAAGGATTATGCTGAACGTTCAACAACACAAGTTATATCCTTCATCCATGGAATGTGAGCTTACACATTACTATGTTACATGTAAATGTACTCATACCATGATTTTAAGCAATAATATCTACCATTTGGTAGTACTGATATTCCAAATAGAATCCACAATGGCAGTCTAAATGCTGACTGGCTACACATGGCTTACATTGACAAAGTTGAAAAACATTTACATTTAATATACAAGTATGATAAAATTGTCTTTACAACTATCAATCATCTACATGTACAATCATAGCAGTGACAGTGAAATGATAGAAAGAGAAGAGAAGGGAGAAGCTGCAATGATAAAGATGAAGCTACACGTACATGTAGTTACTGGTTAGAGTATGGCAAGATGAACTATGAAATACCATGCCATGTCACCATCTCATGAGTTTGAAAGTAAATAATAGTATCATAAAACGGTTGGGTGAGCTGCTTATGTTCACTTGCAAGTCAGAGTTTGCTCATTAGACATTGGGGATTCTGTCAGAACACCGACATTAACTCAGCTCAGTATGCACCATTATGCTTGTTGGCACAAATATTACACACAATTCCCATACAGCATTAGATGTCTCACACAGAAATGTTTTACTTTTCATGTTCCACATGTGAATTCACTCACAAGTAATGCACACAATACCCATACAGCTATGATAGGGTCATTCTCATTAGCTTAAACAATCGCGAAGTTAGAAAAATCGCGAAGTTAGAGTGAAAGTTGCCTAGCAACCGTAGCAAAAGCCGAATGGTCCTATTGTCCCGGTCCCCTAACTTCGCGATTTCTTAAAGCCCAATGAGAATGACACTAATGTGTCTGGCACAGAAAGGTTTAAGAGTGGCTGTTCCTAGGTATGAGAGTGTTGGGCCAAAAACTTGAATTCAAGTCTAGCACATATTATTTGCCCAAATATCATGCTCATGAGTGCCTTGTATAAATGGTCCCATTGTATATCATATACAGTAAAACCTTCACTGATGGCCACCTGCAGGACTACATTTGTTATTAGCATATAGCAAAGGTTCCTTCATGTAAGGACCTCTTGTTTATGAAGGCTGCATGTTTTATCTCCCTTGAGTGGCCTTTACAGTATACAGGTTGCCCTATCAAATGATTCCACCACCAATATGAAGACTACCCATCTTAAAAGACCACATTAATTGTTGCCCTTAAATAATGTATCTTATTGAACCATACATACATACATCAATTGAGCTGTCTTTACAGGTTTCACTGTAGAACTATTCCAACTATTTTCACGAGGCCTAGAGTGTAGAAGATACGAAATGAGCCCACGTTTAGTAACGCTAGAGCAGCTCTGCCCGATTCAGCTCAGACAGACTGATTGCTGTTAGCCTAATTTCTGACTCCAGTCTGTTCTCTGCACAATGAATAATGAATCTCTGTCATTAACAAGGTACACGCATCATTAATGGCTGATCTCAGGCTTTCCCGAGACTGTCTGGTGACGAGTGATTCCTGTAGAGAAACCAACCCCAGGTTTCACTGGATAAAGGACATCAATATTCAGACTCTTCTGTTTAAACTTCTTTTTTGTGAGCAATATGTTTACTAAGAGATACCCTTCTATTGAGTGTTGATTTTTGTGTAATTTGTGTTGGAATTGATTGCTGTTGCAACATTTCTCTACATTAAATGATGATTAATATTTTCCAAAATGTATGTTGGCTGGAATTGCTATATGACGCTTAGCTTATGGAGAAAAAACAATGAAATAAATGTCTGATACCCAGTAATTGCCACATTAAACTGATTCCTTGAAACTTCTTGAAAAGGAAAAGTTTTCCTAAGCATAATATTTGTGGATATGGCCCCAACAATGAAATGGATGGTTTTAAGTCGCAGAAATATGCATCGTAAAAAGCATCTAGTAAAGCAAAGCTTAGGAAAGGAAAGCATCAATCTGCTGTACTCTAATTATTTTGACTTTTAAACAAGGTTTCAGATGTTGTTTACATGTATTTAGTGATCGAAAAGCACAAAAGGCATTCACAGCATGGAGACACGATGACTTCCAATTTTCTTGTGATGTGTGTTTAAGTGTCTGTACAGGACAGTTACTTAGTGAATATATTATAGTGGTGTTTCTCAACCAAATCATACATTCATTAAAGGCATGCATTGGGTAAGGAATAACCTTATCCTGGTAATATTTAATCTGGATTTTGATTTATATGACTGGATGAATGATAAATTAAGTTTAATATCAAATTTCTTGGACTTAAAGTAATAAAACACATATCTTTCGATCAGTAGTAGGAATTTGATTAGGCTTATTAACATTTTGTGAAATATAAAGGCCTCACATTACCTTAAGTGATATTAAAATGTGAAATGCGATGCATAGCTCTACTCCCATTCACCACACCCGTATCCTCAAAGTGTAAAGGCATATTACTCTTTCTGCTGTCAACCATGCATGGCCCAGCGTACTGTGGGAGAATCTTTTTAAAGACCCTACCGTACTAAGCATCACCCCCCTTGAGTACTCATCTTGGTTATTGCCTTCTCGGTCTTGCGTGGAAGGGATTTCACACCTATTAGCTTGCGATCACTCTGGGGACCTCTCCCCCTTCCCCCCCCCCCCCCACCACCACTACCACCACGCCTTTTCCAACGTTGTAATGAGAATCATAGCTTTATAGGTATGACTATAACCCTGAAATGCTTGCTCACTTTTCCAGTCTATGTGAACGTGTATGCGCCCTTGGTGCCGATCGGCTGCAAACCTCTCCCTCACATTCAGCTCACCCATCCGTCTGTCCACCCATCCGTCCGTCTGTC